>JAEIFL010000275.1:0-257725 GCA_018901835.1 Scaptomyza graminum | reverse complement strand
CAAAAAGCCAAACTCGATAAAACATCGTGCAAATTGTTCAGTAACCAAAAAATCCCAAAAAATAAAAAATAAAAAAAAAGCCAAAAAATAAAAACAAAAATAAAAAAAAGCCAAAAAAAAAAAAGCCAAAAAATAAAAAAAAAGCCAAAAAATCCCAAAAAAAATAAAAATAAACCAAAAAAATCCCAGAAAATAAAAAAGAAGCATATGCAGTATCTGCAGTATTCCTTATTGGTGTCCGCTTCATCGCGGCTTATCCAAACTTTAAAATCTGGCTGCTATAGCCAGCAATCACGAAATTTTTGTTTGTACGAATCTTTCGGCATTAATTAACTTTATTTTTCACTTTTGTTGTACATTGTACATAAAATTACAAATGATATCGAAAATACATACAAAGTATGTAAAAAGATCGCTATTTTTAATAGATTGGATGCCACAATGTTTTTAAAGAAAACTTTGAAAAAAAGATTGAAATAAATGAATCAAATAAAATCTGAAAAAAGGCCAGATTTCCGGATAGGGGATGTTTGATATTTTTTCCGGACAAGGGACTTAAAAACATGTCAGATCTGTCCGGAAAAAGGCCAAATCGGCATCACTGTTGTTTGTGTCATTGAATTAAAAAAACAACAACTAAGCAAAACTTGGTGCGTCCAGAAAAATTTGGCACACCAGAAAATGTTGTGGGGGTGGATTTGCATACTTGCTGCTAATATAACTTAGACTAAACGTAACACACTTACATTAATAATATACAATTTCGAACAAGTAAAATTGGTTCGTACACTTGCAAAAAAGAAACGGATTTCCGCTTCTTAATGAATAAGTGCATTCACATATAAGTGAACAATGCGCTTGAAAATAATTTTCAATATTTTATGTACATGTATCTTTTCGCACAGTGCACATTGTTTTTTTTCTCAAATTTGTGTGCCTTTGACAATTGATTTACGACCCAAGTAGCGTTAGTTGTTGTTGTAAGTGTTGTTGTTGGGCCCGCACTGCTACTTTTGTTGGTGTCATTGATTTAAAAAAAAAAAAAAACAACAACAACAAAACATAACTTGGTCCGTGTAGAAAAATTTTGCACACCAAAATACATATGTTGTGGGGGTGGATTTGCCTACTTGCTGCTAATATAACTTAGACAAAACGTAAAACTTACATTAATAATATACAATTTCGAACAAGCAAAGGCCGTTCACATAAGTTTGTATACAAATCTATGCATGCCTGCGTTGTACGTGTGAACCACGCTCTTTGTCCCAAACTCAAAGAGCCGCTTAAAACTTAACAGAGCGCGCTCTTATGATAATTAGATAATTTGAAATCTCGCTCCGAGCATGCTCCTTTGTTGTTGCTCATTTACGTTCACTCTCTATTTTATGTGCGCGCTTTACATGTCAATCATAAAGTTTAATAACCCTACCTCCTCCGCACACACTAAATCAAAGCTAAAGGCTAAAGTACGTGTGAGTTTAGGCTATGCAATTCACTTAACTGCAGCCTCTTAGATACATATGTTTTGCTTTGATTCAGTGCGTGCGAAGAAGGCAGCGATACAACGCTCTTTGTTTGACTTGCAGAGCGCGCGTATACATAAGAGAGCCGAAATCATGATACAAAAAATACCGATAACGCATTGCGCATAAACAGCTGTTTTGCGTGAATTCACATGTGACAGGTTGGGTATGATTTTCATATTGCATATGGCTGTTGATGCTGATCAAGAATGTATATACTTTATATGGGGTCGGAGATGCTTCTTTTTGCCTGTTACATACTTTTGCACAAAACAATTATACCCTTTTTTAACCCATTTCAGGGTATAAATATAACTGTGAATGCAAAAGATTTGTTGTTGCTGTTTTTGTCGATCGCTTCAGGCTTATTATAAGCCGTTGTATGCACACACGAATTTGAAACAACAAAGGAGGACTAAGAGGAATGCGATTGGCTTAAGAGCATAAAAATGTGATATTGTTCTGTAGATGAGATCAACTCACATTAATAACAGTAACTCTTTCAATCTCAGGGAATTTTACAATTTTTACTTTAGTGTGCCATTTGCGTATTGCTTCATTTCATTTCTAAAAGTGATACAAGAATGAACTACAAAATTATTGGGGTGCTTTGCCTGCTGTGGCCCTGCCACAGTTTTATATGCAGCCACAGCAGCAACAGTTTCAGCTATCTTCCTTCCAAATTTGTTGACACTAGCTCAAAGTTTGTTAAAGGTGGGGGAAGGGGGGCTGGGCGAGTTATGGGTGGGTATGGCATTCAAATTATTCCTGAATTGAAGAGCCACAGCCTAAGCGAAATGAGCTAGATGGATGAAATTTTTACACAATATTCCATGCAGGTAGTAAGTGAGTACCTCTCATACATTTTGGAGCACTTTGACCCATTCCAAACACAAAACACATTACCCATTCCACTACTGGCGCCTGATTGTCGCACAAGCTGAGGGTTTGATCGCGAGCGAGAATACAAAAACAAATGCGCAGTGACGCCTTCGCGTCGCACAAGCAAAGTCATAAAAAAAAGGATTGCAAAGGGGTACGGATGCGGCAGGGGTGTAATTTGCCGCAAATATTTTCTGATGCAGATGGGGATGCCACCAGCTATCTTCCTACCTAATTTGGTGACTCTAGCTCAAAGTTTGTAAAGGGTTGGGGAAGGGGGGCTGGGGGCGGTATGGGTAGTCCTGGCTCCAAAATATATTTGGGGATCGCTACCAGTTGTCTTCCTACCAAATTTGGAGACTATAGCTCAAACACTATGAAAGATACACGTATTCCCGTTTTTAACGGAAAGTTGGGGCGGCTGGGGTGGACAAGGGCGGTATGGGTGGGCATGGCATCCAAATTTTTGATGCAGATCTTTGTGGAATGTCAATTGCTAACTTCCTACCAATTTTGGTGATTCTAGCTCATAGTTGTAAAAAGAGTGGGAAGGGGGTGGGGGGGAGTTTTGGGTGGGCGTGGCATTTAAATTTTTGACGCAGATCTTAGTTTGATGTCAATTGCTATCTTCCTTCTAAATTTGGTGGCTAGCTCAAATTTATAAAAAGTTGGTACTAGCTCCCCTGTGAGCAGTAAGGGGGGCTTGGCTCCAAAACAGATCATGCTGATTTTTGGAGATCGTTACCAGCTATCTTCCTACCAAATTTGGAGACTCTAGCTCAAACACTATGAAAGATACACGCATTCCCGTTTTTAACGAAAAGTTGGGGCGGTTGGGGTGAACAAGAGCGGTATGGGTGGGCATGGCATCCAAAGTTTTGATGCAGTTTTCTGGGGATCGTCATCACCCATCTTGGCGCAAATTTGGTGGCTGTAGCTCAAAAACTGAAGAAGTTATAAGCGTTTCTGATTTAAAATTGCAGGGGGGCTGGGGGCGGAATGGGTGGGCGTGGCTCCAAAATTTGTATGCAATTTTTTCGGGGATGCCAGTAGCTATCTTCCTACCAAATTTGGTAACTCTTACTGTAAGGGTGTGCGGAATAGGTGGATTTATCGATTTTTAGTTATCGAATTTATCAATTTGCCAGCCCCCCAGTTATCGTAGAACCCCAATCTTAGAACTTGATCTGTCCCGGCCATAGATAAGGACATTTGAAAAGTTTCAAGTCTCTAGCTTGAAGGGTGTGAAAAAAACTTGCGAACATACCGACGGACGGACAGACATCATGACGGACATTGCACAAACCCAATATACTCTTTACCTTCGGTATCGAGTATAAAAAAGGACAGAAAACAGGACAAAAATTGTTCTGTGCAATTTTAAGCTTTTAGCATCAAAATGAAACTTGCACAATTCCGTGAGGTGATAATAAACATAAACATATGTAGCTAATACAGCTTCCTGGTGACAAGATTGGGGACAATCCGCCGGCTTAAAACAAATTATGCTTTTTTGTGCGAGGCACAAAGCGTTTTGCATATGTTTTTTTGTCGCCATATACGCGCGAATGTGATCTATTTTGCTATTAAGACTGCATATGCAGTATTTGCAGCATGCCTTATTGGTGTGCGCGGCTTATCCAATCTTTAAAATCTGGCTGCTGTAGCCAGCAATCACCAAATTTTTGTTTGTACGAATCTTTCGGCATTATTTAAGTTTATTTTTCACTTTTGTTGTACATTAGACTACAAATGATATCGAAAATACATACAAAGTATGTAAAAAAGGATGCCACACCGTTTTAAAAAGATCGCTGTTTTTAATAGATCGGATGCCACAATGTTTTTAAAGAAAACTTTGAAAAAAAGATTGAAATAAATGAATCAAAAAAATCTGAAAAAGGCCAGATTTCCGGATAGGGGATGTTTGATATTTTATCCGGACAAAGCACTAAAAAAAAGGACAGATCTGTCCGGAAAAAGGCCAAATCGGCATCACTGTTGTTGAGCCCGCTCTGATACTTTTTGTTGGTGTCATTGATTTAAAAAAACAACAAAGCAAAACTTGGTGTGGCACCACAATTTTTCGGGGATGCCAAAATTTCCCACCAAATTTGGTAACTCTAACTGTAGGGGTGTGCGGAATAGGTGGAATTGTCGATTTTGAGTTATCGAATTTATCAATTTGCCAGCCCCCCAGTTATTGAAAAGCCCCAATCTTGACACTTTAATTTACTATGCCATAGATAAAGAGAATTGGAAAGTTTCAAGTCTTTAGCTTGAATTGTGTGAAAAAACGTTGCGTTCATACAGACAGACGGACAGACAACATGACGGACATACTCCTAATATACTCTTTACCTTCGGTACCGAGTATAATGACGCGCCTCAATGGTGGCGTGGAAAAGAGAATGTTAAATACTTTGCTTTAATATTTTGTGAAATATTTTCTAATTTATTTATTTTATAACTTCTGTTGCTAAAATTTATATAAACTATCCGCGCAGCGAAGTAGCGGGCCACTTACTAGTTTGCTATATTTATCAATTAATCAATTAAGATTATTAAACTATTTTAGTAATTTCTCAATTGTTTGCTAAGCGCCAACTTATACTAATCAAAGTATGCATTTATAGCAAATATATTATTGAAGTACTTGTCCACAATAGCACTTATAATTTATTCAACACTCATCATTCTTGTTGCTTAACAGCTGCATGGCTCGACCGTACGAAAAACATAAAATAATGGTTCGTTTACTTGCAAAAAATGAAACGGATTTCCGCTTCTTAATGAATAATTGCATTCACAAAATAATAAAGTGAACAATGCGCTTGAAAATAATTTTCATAATTTTATGTACATGTATCACTTCGCACAGTGCACATTAATTTTTTTCCTCAAATTTGTGTGCCTTTGACAATTGATTTTCGACCCAAGTAGCGTTAGTTGTTGTTGTTAGTGTTGTTGTTGGGCCCGCACTGCTACTTTTTGTTGATGTCGTTGATTTAAAAAAACAACAACGACAGAACAAAACTTGGTGCGTCTAGAAAAATTTTGCACACCAAAATACATATGTTGTGGGGGTGGATTTGCCTACTTGCTGCTAACATAACTTAGACAAAACGTAACACACTTAATTAATAATATACAATTTCGAACAAGCAAAGGCCGTTCACATAAGTTTGTATACAAATCTATGCATGCCTGCGTTGTACGTGTGAGCCACGCTCTTCGTCCCAAACTCAAAGAGCCGCTTAAAACTCAAGAGAGCGCGCGCGTAGCTCTTATGATAATTAGATTATTTGAAATCTTGCTCCCATCATTCTCCTCTGTTATTGCTCATTTACGTTCACTCTCTATTTTATATTTCAATCATAAAGTTCAATAACAATACCTCCTCCGCACACACTAAATCAGAGCTAAAGGCTAAAGTATGTGTGAGTTTAGGCTATGCAACTCACTTAACTGCAGCCTCTTAGATATGTTTTGCTTTGATTCAGTGCCTGCAGCGATACTACGCTCTTTTTTTGACTTGCAGAGCGCGCGCATATATAAGAGAGTGAGCCGAAATCATGATACAAAAAAAGTCGTAACTTTTTCAAGTCCACTACAATGTATGATGCAATATAAAAATCATACCCAACCGGCCACATGTGACGCCACTTGCGCAGAAGGTACACCGCTGACTGAGCAATCTGAGTTTCATCGTTTTTGAGCCGAAATAGGCAACATCCAGCGTCGAACATAAGCTTCTTTTTGGGCTTATGACCAACTGCGCTCAATTCACCACAACACGAGAATGGGCGAATCTGAAAAAGCTAAAAGATACCCTGAACCCGTGTATTAAAATGACTTGCAGTAGTGCAGTTTTTCTTGACTGAACTTTAATACAAAATATCTCCGGTGTTTCTTAACCGATTTGGATCAAATTTTCACAGAAGTTATAAAGTTATAGAGTCAACTTCTATTTTTATACTTTCTTAATTCAAGATTTTTTCGTTAATGATTCCATATGTATATCGGAAACCAGAATAGTTATCGATTGTTTGGAATAAAGTTCATCTGCCTATGGCTTAGGAGTAGTTATGTTCCAAATTTGAAGTGTCTAGCTCTTAAAGTTCATACATCCGGACGGACGGACGGACGCAGATGGCTGTATCGAATCGGCTGTTGATGCTGATCAAGAATATATATACTTTAATTGGGGTCGGAGATGCTTCTTTTTGCCTGTTACATACTGTTGCACAAAACAATTATACCCTTTATTACCCATTTCAGGGTATAAATATAACTGTGAATGTAAAAGATTGTGGGGTGCTTTGCCTGCTGTGGCCCTGCCACAGTTTTATATGCAGCCACTGCAGTCACAGCAGGAACAGTTTCAGCTATCTTCCTTCCAAATTTGGTGAAACAAGCTGAAAGTTTGTTAAAGGTGGGGGAAGGATGCTGGGGGCGTTATGGGTGGGCCTGGCTCCAAAATATCTTTCGGTGTCGCTACCAGTTATCTTCCTACCAAATTTAGAGACTTTAGCTCAAAAACTATGAAACATACACGCATTCCCGTTTTTAACGAAAAGTTGGGGCGTCTAGGGTGGACAAGGGCGGTATGGGTGGTCGTGGCATCCAAAAATTGATGCAGTTTTTTGGGGATCGTCATCACTTATCTTGGCTCAAAATTTGGTTCTAGCTCTAGCTCAAAAACTGGGGATGATATTGGCGTTTCTGATTTAAAACTGCGGGGGGCTGGGAGCGGAATGGGTGGGCGTGGCACCACAATTTTTCAGGGATGCCAGTAGCTATCTTCCTACCAAATTTGGTAGCTCTAACTGTAAGGGTGTGCGGAATAGGTGGATTTGTCGATTTTGAGTTATCGAATTTATCAATTTGCCAGCCATAGATAAAGAGAATTGGAAAGTTTCAAGTCTTTAGCTTGAACTGTGTGGAAAAAAGTTGCGTTCATACAGACAGACGGACAGACATCATGACGGACATACTCCCAATATACTCTTTACCCTCGTTATCGAGTGTAATGACGCGCCTGATTCTCTACCTCAATGGTGGCGTGAAAAAGAGAATGTTAAATACTTTGCTTTAATATTTTGTGAAATATTGTATTTTCTAATTTATTTATTTTATATCTTCTGTTGCTAAAATTTATATAAACTATCCGCGCAGCGAAGTAAGCGGGCCACTTACTAGTTATATATAAATTGCCTCATAACTCAAAACTAGGCTTGTTTATAATATATCATAATATCAATATATCGATATTTTTACAAAAAAATAAATATTTATATCGAAATATTTTTGCTCACTGATATATCGCATATCGATATTATTTGGAAATATATTTTGTGATATTGTGGTTGGTCACACTACACATCAAAATTTTAAAAAGAAAAGATGAGCGCAAAGAGCTTCTACACGAACATAGATGCACATAATGCCACGTGCAGCCTTTGTGCAAAAATAATTAAATCAAGTGGTAACACCACTAATCTCCTGTCACATTTGAGGAACAAGCACCCGGAAGCTTATTCACAATGTGTTAAGGTAAGAAAAATGTAATGCCTAGGCCTTTGGCAGTGATGGGTGCGTCGCGTCGGCACGAATAAGCCGCGTGGTATTTTCCGCGCCAAAATCGCAAGTGTGATCACACTAGCGAATTTATTCGCGGTATAATGTATTTGTATGTTTCGCTAAATACAAACTTTTCGCTTACAAATTAATTATATTCAAAAACCAACAACAATCTTTGTACATATAAATTTTCCAATTTTCTTATTCAGAAACCGAATAAACCTGATGAGGTGAACCACAATTCTGATGTCCATCAGAATATCTATTGAGAACGCGTTTAAGTGTTCGGCGTCTGCTAAAGGTAAACATTCTCTTACATATTTCATATTTTGAATATAATTTTATTTAAACCCTTTTTTTTAATTTTAGATAAGCATAATGATATTACAGCAGCAATAGTTTATATGATTTGCAAAGATAACCTGCCTGTACCAAAGACTATTCATAACAAAGATACAAAAACAGAACTGGTATGTTATGTAAACTAACATTGTGCAAATGGAAGCAAACGAACCAGTATTTCTCATCCCATGTCCCATGCTTCCTCAGTTTACTCGCTACAATGCCAGCCGGTGTGAGCTCACATGTTTGAATGTGTGCAAATGCAGCTGCACTATGATTAGAGAGGGGGCGCGCGAGCGGCAAGTAAGAAACGGCAAAAATTGTTCCATTTCTTGCTTGGGCTAGCTTTGCCGAGATTTTTTATTTTTGATTTTTTCTCTATGCCTGGCATTTACATGTGTGTGTTTATGCATGCATATGCAGCACGTTTGTATTAGTGGTAATTGTTTGGGTAGTTACCCTGCGGTACGGCTGGTGTCAAGGCATACCAAATTCTAGTCTGTGATGCATCACTAGTAGCTAGCTAAATCGTTAGCTTCGAGTAATGCAGAGGGCGTTAGGAAAATAAAACGAAAAACACAAAATAAAATCATACGGTGCATCACTGCAAGCTAGCGATTTACCTAGCGACCAGTAATGCATAGAGTCGCTAGGCAAATAAAACAAAAAACACAAAACAATCAAAGCGACAAAGGAACAGAACAAGACAAAGCGTGTGTGACAAAGTTAACTGTTAATTAACTGGTTAAAACCAGAATTTTGTCAATTTTTGTCTTCAAATTTGCATTGTCGCGAGCGCATTTTTCGGTGCTGTCATTAGTGAAAAGTTATCAAGCGAGTGCGGGTCATAATGGACAAATCTATTGAACTCGGCAACAAGAATATATATGTAAGTAAAGATGATTTATATTATTCTATAATGTTTTTTTTTAAATCAAATTATACTTATTTCAGGTGAATATGATGGCAAGGTTACTTGGTCCTTCTGGGCCAAAATCAAATTTAAAATACATTTAAACGGATGAACTTTCAATGGAGTACAACGTAGATGGTGTTTTGGGGAAAGAGCCATTAAAAAATTAGTTTTTTCTTTATGTCGTTAAAAGGTAAAAAAAAGAATACAGTAAAAGACATACAATTCAAATTAAATTTAATCTCTTTTTTACATTACAGACGCAATTTCTAAGTGCAATGTAGGGCCGCCGGAGACGGAGCTGCGTATGGTGATGCAACTCCAAAAAAAAAGAATAATTAAGAAAAATAATATTAAGCCTAGGTAATTTTTAACATAAGTAGCACTTTTTATTATTCAAAATTTAAAAATAAATTAATTTTGTTAATATTTTAATTACCAATGTGTCTTCGTTTATATTTTGTACTGGCGTAAATGTAAGCAACTTGTACTAGCGAAATAGTTAGTTTGGGCGGCCTAACGATATTCCTAAGCCTTTGGCCCCAGAGATATCGTTAGCTAATGGTAATGCACCGCCGTACCGCTCGGTACGCTCTGCGGACATTCTCTAGTTAAATTCGTTAGGTAAATACATTGCTGGTGGTGCGAGTGTGCACCAGTACTCATCACTGAGTTCTAGGCATATCGCTAGTCTAGCACCGGGACCGCGTACCGCAGGGTATTGACCTGCCTCAACTATGATTTTATGATTTTGGAAATTTGTGGTCAATTTAATTTAAAAAAATTATTTAAGGCTAACCATTTATTACGCATATACATATGTATATGTTTATTATTATTGCTATAGTTATTTTTATTTTTATAAAAATATTTAAATATCTTAGAACTAATTAATCAAACAAAGACATGTTTATCTGATAGCGCTAAATATTTTATAATTATAATCAAGTCATGTCATTACAATCCATATAAAGTATTTCTAACAAGCAGCAACAATAATTTGACACCACCCAGAAATCTATGAACGCATATTTTTATGCCCACAAACAGCAACACAAAAAAAATGCTATTCGAACCGGCTCATTTGCTACACTATCATATTTGCCGCTCGACGCGTTAATAGCACAGTTATGTAATTAAACTATTTTAACCAATTTCTCAATTGTTAGCCAAGTGCCAACTTATGCTAATCAATATATACTATTATTACAAATATCCACTGTAGTACTTATTTATTATTAGGGTATCCAACGTTCAACATTCGTTAGTTCATTTTCTCATTAAAGAAGTTCGCTATGTAATCTGTTAGTGTGTGTGTTTGTGTATTCACAAAAGAAGCAAAACAGACTTGCCGTCACAAAATTTGATATCGGCATTTTAAGACTTTTGCTTGAATCTGCTTAATGCAGTCCAACTTGGAAGGGTAGTATAGACTTTATATGAACTTTGCACAATTGAATAGGTAAACATTTGATAGTTGAATATTATTTCATGTTATATTTTTATTTATATGATATCAATAATGTAGGGCATTCATTATTAATAAAACAAGTTTCACATTATTTAATTAACTAACACTCAAATAAACGTATTTTGTATATATTTACTTACTTAAAAGAAACTATCCATATATTAAAAATATATATTTGAGTTATTATTGAATTTAATCGAATATTGGTATAAAGGGTATTTTTAATTGTGCAGTTTGTGTGTCTCAGCTACGACAAGCCAGCACGGTGTTGTTTTGTTTCAGTTTCCCTTTGCGTTGAGCGGCCCGTCGATTCAAGGTCAGGCGGCGGGCCAGCGGAAAGCAAAAACGCATAGACGAAGAATAAGTTGTGTGCGTTTGCCTATTCTTGAGTGGCACACGCACATACACATTGGTATTGTAAACAAAGAAGCTATAAGCAAAACGAGCGCAGCGAACCGACTTTTTACTCTCGTTGGTTCGTTTGCTTCGGTCTTGCGCAAAAGTCCAGGGCCATACAACATGAACAATTCTGTTATCGCATCTTTACAGTAAGTTGTCTCTGGCCTGTACGCGGTGTTGAAAAGGAAGGCCTCTGTAATTTGTTACAAATTTGTGTACCAAAAATTCCAAGCCGTTTCAAGGTAAGTGCTTTGGATTTAATTAGAAATTTGAATATATTTGTTTACCCCTTCAAATCTTATTTACAGGTAACAGATCTCATTGAAGAGAAATACGACATATGTGTGGCTAAGATTAGAACAATTTTCCAAGGTGTTGAGGACATAGCCAAGGGCGTAGCCAGAATCCGAGGAAGGGGGGGGCAAAAAAAAATTTTTTTTAGAAAGCAAAAAAACTAAGGCTTGTAAGGTATTGGTAGTGTGGTTTTGTGTTTATTTACGTTTTTTTTACCAACGTTTTTTTTTTACATTAACAAAAGTAGAAAAAACAAAAATTATGCAAGCATCAATTTACGTTTATTTTTGGCGAACTCCTCCAAGACAAGCTCTTCCAGCTCGATAACAAGTAATGAGCAAACTCTGCGATAAATTTTATTATTTTTGCTTATGAATAATGAATTTTCACAAAAAAAAATTTAATTTAATTTTTGTCAAGGGGGGGTCAGCTGCCCCCCCCTGCCCCCCCTGGCTACACCCTTGGACATAGCTTTCACCTGTGACTGTGTCACTATAACCAATTCAACTCGGTCGTATCTCACCGTAACCGCACATTTTATAAAGGATAATTATCTACAGGCGGTTTGCTTGCAAGTAGCAATAATGTCACAGGTTAGTTTTTTTTAAATTTATGTAATTTTTGTATATGTGTTCTGTTTTGTCAAGTCTACGTGTTTAAATGTTTTTTATTATACTCGATACCGAAGGTAAAGAGTATATTGGGTTTGTGCAATGTCCGTCATGGTGTCTGTCCGTCTGTATGAACGCAACTTTTTTCCACACCCTTCAAGCTAGAGACTTGAAACTTTGCAAATGTCTTTATCTATGGCCGGGACAGATAAAGTGTCAAGATTGGGGTTATACGATAACTGGGAGGCTGGCAAATCGATAAATTCGATAACTCAAAATCGATAAATCCACCGTTTCCGCGCACCCTTACAGTTTGAGCTACCAAATTTGGTAGGAAGATAGCTACTGGCATCCCTGAAAAATTGTGGTGCCACGCCCACCCATTCCGCTCCCAGCCCCCCGCAGTTTTAAATCAGAAACGCCAATATCATCCCCAGTTTTTGAGCTAGAGCTAGAACCAAATTTTGAGCCAAGATAGGTGATGACGATCCCCAAAAAACTGCATCAATTTTTGGATGCCGCACCCACCCATACCGCTCTTGCCCACCTCAGCAGCCCCAACTTTTCGTTGAAAGCGGGAATGCGTGTATCTTTCATGGTGTTTGAGCTACAGTCTCCAAATTTTATAGGAAGATAACTGGTAGTGACCCCCAAAGATATCTTGGAGCCACGCCTACCCAAGCCCCCCTTCCCCAACTTTTAAAAACTTTGAGCTAGAGTCACCAAATTTGGTAGGAATATTGCAATTGGCATTCCACAAAGATCTGCATCAAAAATTTGGATCCACGCCCACCAAAAACGGCCCCAGCTCCCTTCCCTTACCCTTAACAAACTTTGAGCTAGAGTCACCAAATTTAGCAGGAAGATAGCTGGTGGCATCCCCATCTGTATCAGACAATCTTTGATGCAGCGTACACCCCTGCCGCATCCGTACCCCTTTGCAATCAGGCCTCTTTTTACCGGTTTTAATACTGGTATCGAGTATATCACAGTCGGTTGCGCCCGACTGCAACGTTTCCACTTGTTTTTATTGGATGTGTCTTGTGTTCTGTTTCGACAAGTCTATGTGCTTAAATGTTTTTTATTGTATGTGTCGTGTGTTCTGTTTCGTCATGTCATATGCTTTATTTTTTTTAAGAAAAGCCCTAAGTTAAATCTTTGATTTTATTTAGTCACACTCTAGCGACTATATATGTAGTTTAATGGAGACT
Organism: Scaptomyza graminum; assembly: GCA_018901835.1. Taxonomy (NCBI): domain Eukaryota; kingdom Metazoa; phylum Arthropoda; class Insecta; order Diptera; family Drosophilidae; genus Scaptomyza; species Scaptomyza graminum. The sequence goes on along the minus strand of JAEIFL010000275.1, from coordinate 244,493 downwards.
GCTTGCCGTGAATTTCAAATAGATCGGTATAAGTGGAGAACACTTACAACGGACAATGCTAGCAACATGAAAGCAGCGTCACGTCTATTTGTAGGAAAAGGCAAACACGTCTCTTGTTTTCACCTGGTTGTCGATGATGTGGTAAAAAAGGTTGCATCTTTCTCAAACGTTTTGGATAAGGTGAAGAAAATTGTTACTCATTTCAAACACAGTCCTGTAGCCATGGATATGTTGCGAAAGTTACAAGCTGACGAAGGGATACCAGAAGGTCGAATAAAAACTCTTGTCCAAAGTGTAGACACGAGGTGGAATTCGTGTCTCGACATGCTTGTTTCTTTTCTCAAACTTTCAAATAAAGTCGCATTGGTTTTAATAAAACGATCAACTTCTATGAAGGGATTGCCAGACATGCTAACAGCTCACGAAATTGATATATGCAAAGACTTTTGTGATTTGCTAAGTCCATATAAAGACGCAACAGAAAAAATAAGCGGTGAAAACTACGTCACAGTTAGCATGGTAATTCCATTAATATCATTACTGATAAATAAAATACGTTCATTGACTGTAGAATCGGCTGAAGGAAAACTTACTAAAGAAACTCGACTAAAAGTTTCTGAAGACCGTTTTCAATCTTTTAAAAACAACAAAACACTCGTGAAGTCGACAGTGTTAGACCAGCGATTTAAAAAATTATATTTAGAGCCGCTCAATGCTCAAGAAGCTATTCATGACATTATCGCCGAGGTATCGGTAGACAGCACTGAAAAACGAGTATGTAAAATTATGTTAAAAACATTATTAACACCACCTTGAATTAACTTAAAGTACCAGTTTCAATATAATATTAATTAATCTAAACATAATATACTTGACTATAGTAATAACTATCTTTGTTAAATTAAATTAAACTAAATCTACTTAGCTCGACTTAGGCCCTTTGGGCTGTGATAAACAATTATTTATAATATATTTTCTCTTTTTTTCTGTAGAACTCAATGGTCAATGGTCCAAACGGAAGCCAACTCGATGAGGGGAGGGAAGTTGAAACAAACGAAAGCTTCCTAGAGGCCCACAACAGGTCAATTGCCGTTCGGCCAATTACAGATGCCGTGGAAATAAAACTATTTTTAAATTTACCACTCGCTGACTGGGAGACAGATCCCTTAGATTTTTGGAAATCCCTGGAAAAAACTTTGCCGAAGCTATCAAAATTGGCCATGAGTTACCTAATAACACCAGGTAGCTCGGTTCCTTCAGAGCGGCTGGCCTCCGCCATAAAATGCGTTGTCTGCGACACGCGAAGCCGCATGACGGATAATCATATAAAACAAAGAGTTTTTTTGAAATCCTTAAAAAAAGAATTTTGGAGGTAAAATCATGTTATGTCATTTTTCTAGAAAATTTAAATTTTTCGCTTAAAAAATGAAATGAAGTCTTTAAAGTTTTTTCTTGTATTCTGACTGTAGTGGAAAAAAAATTATTGTTTTATTTTTAATTAATAAAAAGCTCAAAAAAATTATAATGCATTTAAAGTTAATGTTTTTTTGGGGGGGTTTAAGATTGTTATGCTAAAATTTAAAAAAATATCAAAAATATCAGATATATCGATATATTTTGGTGATAAATATCGAAAAAACCCTGATGATATTTTTAAACAATGATAATCATCGATACGATATTTTTTACATATTTTCACAACCCTACTCAAAACTATGAAAATGTAGATAGTTACTTTTTGTTCTACATAGACGATATATAGAATGAAATACCAATATATCGAATAAACATATCGAATAAACATATCGATACATATCGAATAAACATACCGGTAAATCGAATTAACATACCGATACATATCGAATAAAATACCAATATATATGAAATAAACATGCAAATAAATAACGAATTAAAATACTGATATATATCGAATAATTATATCGATACATATCGAATAAACATACCGATAAATCGAATAAACAAACCGATACATATCGAATAAAATACCGATATATATCGAATTAACAAACCGGTATATATCGAATATACATACCGATATATATCAGTAAATATCGGAACATATCGGTAAATATCGGTACAAACAACAAATAACAACAAACAAACAAAAATCACACAACATATATTATTTTTTTTTATCCGGAGCACGTAGGTGCTCAATTTGATGGTATGACTGGGGGCAATTGCGGGCAGAAACAGGCGGCTCGGATCTTTAATATTAATACTGTTCGATTCACACTTACTCGAACTTAAGCGCGACAGGGTTTCGGTCGTGCCATCAACTTCAGACAACTGACTCCTGTTTAAAAATTTTGATGCTGGTGGCAGAGGCCATTCAAGCGAGACGCGCGAGCGAATGAGCGAGTGAGACGAGTGGGAGGGAAGACGAGAGAGAAAGAGCGAGACCGCCCAAGATAGCCAAAATTACCCCCACTCCTGACATTCCCCGATCGACCTAGACACTCTGGCACGCAGCCGGAGCATATGAGCGCGTGCAAAAATGGAGAGCGCAAGCATGAGCGAAGCGAACGAGTATGAGCATGAGGAAACCGACATACAAAAGTTCTCACACACACCAAAACAAACGATATATACACCCAATCATCCACACACACACACACAACACACAATGTGTCACAGCCCAGCAAGCATTTTGAATCAGAAGCGAGCCTTTTTCGAGTCATGAATCTGATTAAAATGCAGGAATATGAGCTCATTTTCCGATCGAAAATGATACCCTCTTCGGGAGAAACCGGTAACAGAAGAATACTCTTCTTGGAGCGAGTCTTTTTCGAGTCGTATTTTTTGATACCTATATATATATATCTTATTTTAATTAATTTATAATTTTTTTTTGTTTTTTTTGGCCAACCTGTCGTTGGCGTGAACAAAATGTTTCTGTAGCACCGCATTCATTTCTCTTTCCATGCTTTTGTACTTGTTGTGGCAAATATCTAAAAGAAAAAATATGAATTTTAATGTTTTAAATATTACATTTTCCCTAATAATGATAGTGTATACTTACTTTTAATTATTGTAACCAGAAAGCATCTTTCAGCACTTGGCTTTTGGGCTTTGCCTTTCCAGCTGTACTCGGCAGCCAGTTTGTCTGTAAATACTTTTCGGATGGCTGCACGCAAGAATTGGGTATGGCTATCTCCCCCAGTTTGCGCTATAAATTTTTTCTGAATATTCCTCTTATTATTTTCCAAATTTTATTTAAAATATATCAAAATAATACTTACAAATGTTTTCAATTTCCCGTCATTCTCCTGTAATTCCTTATCGAAACTCACTATATTACTTATAGTGGCGAAAGGGAGAATTTCAAGAATTTCTGGAAGACTATCAAGCTCGGAAGTTTCAGCATTGATGTGGAGACTCCGGTGTTCCAGCTTGACAGCAATAACCTCTTGAGTCAATTTTGTTATTGACCGGGCATTGCTGTCTTTTAAACTTTGCATCTCGACTTTCAATTCTGACACCTCTGACTTCAGCGATCTTATTTCATTGCACAAATCCATTAAAAGTTTGTGAATGGAGTCAGATGGGGTTGCGTTAACGTTGTGCACTGCAAAAATATGTGTTAATTATACAAATATGTAAAAATTACATTTAACAAAATACTTACAAGTTGTCAAATTACTGCTCGGTGTATATTCCGAATCATCCATGTACAGTATGTTATTCTGCGACATCGTGAATTTGAGGCGTAAAGATATAGCTTTGGTTTAAAGAATCGCGTAAGCATATAACTTTTTTATTTACTTGTTTCATTGTAAACTCAATTTGTTTTCCAAAAGTAATGTCAGCCGCACAATATATGTTGAACATATTTGAATTAATTGGTTGCAAGAAAAGGGCCGTTAAATTTTTAATTTCCATTCCGATGAAAATTGGATCGTTAAGACTCCTCTTAATTTCTATAATTTTAACAATTTTTCCCTGCACCAAACAATAGCTGTCAGGATCTTGCAAAGAGAAGAAGACACCATGTATTGCTACGTTTGAAATTTTCCCATTTACAACTTTCCCGAAACATGTTAACTTATATTCCTCTTCCTTCTTTAGGAGGTAGCTTCTTTCAACTTGCCTTTTATAAATTTGGACAGCAACACTATTCCCATTCCTAACAGTGCGCTTAATTTTAAACAAATGGTTTTCAAATTTAAAGGCGCTTGTTCCATGTAAGCTACCATGACGTTTTGCATCCTCATTAACATGCAGCAAGGCGTGAAAATTATGTGTAAGGAAGCACAAATCAAATAATGCTGGTAAATCAAAAACAAAGCTTTTTAATAATTTCGCAGCATATGCGTTATTAACCACGCAATCAGTTTTATCTAAAAGAATTCTTATGGCCAAAGATAATTTTAAGAAATGAGCATATCTTTCAGGACTTATAATTTTCTTTAAAATGACAGGTCCCGTATAAAGTAAGAATTGCCTCAGCTCTGTTGCCTTCCATCTATCAAGGTCCTTTAAGCTACGAGGTTTTCTTTTAAACTCCCTGGTCATGTTTTTCCTGTTGAATGTCAACTCGCTCGACATGGCTTCGATTTTCCACGATGTTAGAGAATAATCTTCACCTTTTTTTTTAACCCATGCATTTAATAATGTTCTCATCACTCCTAAACATATAACGTGCATATAATCTAAGGAGCACTGTGACACAATGTCTATATTTAGACTTTCAAGCGAACACTCATTTGTGTGGTGTTCCCGTTGAGAACGATTTCTGAAAGACTCATTGGTTCTCAGTGAACATTCGACAGATGGTGGATAAATAAGACGCTGTTTATACATTTGACCTTTTTGTGTACAACGTACACAGGAAAAATATCCAGTGTGTCCCTTTCTTCCCAATATAAATGACTTTGCTGGTGCATCCATTACAAAACAGCGCACATTTATGGTAAATAATTTATTGCCAAAAAATATACCCTCTCTCACAACAGTATTTAGCTCTGTAATAAAACTCTGCAAAAAGTCAACTGCGGATTTTGGTTTCGAAGTGCCTTCATAAACACCAATTTGAAAAACATATTGGGTGTCAACAACACTAGCTAGTATTGGCCAAACTTGACGAGAGCTGCTTTTAAATAGTGGAAGGCCATCAATGCCAAAGTCTAGGGTCAAGTGCGTTAACTTCCAATCATTTATAACCAAAAAGTCTGTTAATCCCTCCTTTAGTCCGTAATGAGTGTATGTCCCCTCTCCAATATTTCTTTTTAAAACAGTACTGGGCGTTTTCAAAAGGGTCCTAGCATCTTTTGGAACACTTAAATCGCACTTTTGCAACAATAACAAAAGTTCATCTACCGCGGCAAAGCTAACTCCGAATTGGGTAGCCCACTTAGCCAATCCATCACATAAGTTAAACACATTTTCACTATCACTATGGTCACTCGTAGCACGTGAAGAACTGGAATTATCACTGAAGCTTACAGCGGGCTCATTAATTTTCTTAACAATTGCATTTGTACAATTTGGAAATAATAATTTTTTGGCTTCTTTTACTGCTAACCTTTTTAATTGTCTGGCTGACATTATCGCGTTTATAATTGTATAACAAATTGCTCACCGAACTGATCTCTTCCAAAATTTTAAGGTTTATGAAGGGCTTTGCAGCATTCGAAATCAGATAAGAACAATTCTTAGAAATGCACAGTTAGAATAGAAAGAGATAAGAAAGCAAAACCGAGAAATATCAATAGCAAAACAGTTTTGCATTTTGCTCCATATCATATCATATTTTGAGCATGCAAGACAGTCGCTTTTCAGTCGCCAAGCGTTCAAAAGTAATCGTGGGCGATTCATCATATTTCAAACATACATGCGAGTCTAATTCAAATCGCGATTAATCGCACAAACGATACATCGCTTGTGCGATTAAAGCGCGAATCGAAAACAACTCGCTTTGAGCTTTCTGATCAAAACAATCTTCCAATTGCTTGCAGGGAGCTGTGAGTGGTTCGCGCTGTTTTTCTCCAGTAGGGAATTTCAAGCAGCATCAAGCAAAAGGCCACGGAACCGGCTATTACCAACCCCCTCCATCGCGGCGGTTCTCCTTGGGGCTCTGGTTACCGATAAAGGGCGTTATAACCCCGACCGGTTAACACCTTAGGGAAACCTTAGGTCACCGAGGGACTGCTTGAAGTCCTACGCGATTTGGAGACAAGTGGTAGCACTAGAAGAAATTCTGCGCCGCTCGGCATTGCCGAGATCGCCCCCTTATAAGGTTGCGCCTCCCCCCGTGCAAAGTTTGTCACCTTAAGGCGCCTTGCCTGTACCTGTGGCAGCCGCTTCACCCCAGGAGCCAGCAGAGATGGATGTTTTCGAGCAGCTGGGTGTCACCGAACGCTGTTAAACTCTACGAAGCGATTGCAAGCCAGCTTTCAAAGTTAGCGCAGATTCGGCCACCCAGACTATGCCGGTTGCAAAATTGCCACCCAGCGTATCCAAGGTTAGTCAGCAGGGTAGCGGGGTTGCTAGGACGACCGTAACACCCAAGAGACAGCGAGAACGCTTGCCTAGCCCTTCTCTTCTTTATCCAAGAGAAGTAAAACTGGCCTCCCGGATCCGGTTTCCTTTGAATCAGCTACATGCACCACGTGGCAAAAGGTGCAACGAAGGAACATGACTAAGCCGCCTATAAAACCTGGCAAGCCGCCCGGTAGGCAGCCCTTGAAGTGCAGATCAGATGCATTGGTCATAAGTACCAGCGAGCTGTCATACAGCGAAGTCCTAGCGCTTGTAACGCGCAGAGACGATGGCAAGTTCAACGGAGGCCGCGATAAGGTCTCCAAAGCTCGTCGCACTGCAAAAGGCGACTTGCTTCTGGAGCTAAAGGAAGGCGGCCTGGAGTGCACCAAGCAGCTTAAGGATGAAATGGAGCTGGTGCTTGCCAAGAACGCAGTGGTTCACTCATTTACAGAGCAATCGCACTTTGCGATTCGTGAACTGGACGAGTTGGCAACTAAGGAGGAAATTGTGGCTGCGTTGTCGACACAGGCCGATATACCCGTCGATGCTTGCAGTGTCAAAAGCATTCGACCTGGATATGGCAACACCCAGGTGGCCTTCTTCTCGGTACCCGCGAACCTGGCGGGCAGCATTACTGCCTTGCGCACGGTTCGAGTTGGCTGGACCAGCTGCGCCATCCGCCCGCAAGAGGCACGCACGAGGTGCTTCCGATGCCTGGAAATGGGTCACACCGCTAGTTGATGCCGCAACTCAGTGGATAGGTCCCAGTGCTGCATCAGGTGCGGAGACCTAGGCCACAAGGCAGCAAGCTGTAAGAGCGAGGCGAGGTGTTTCATCTGCACCGCTAAGGGCAATGCCTCAACCAGCCACCAGGCGGGCAGTAGTAGATGTCCACTCAGCGGAGGTGTAAATAGTCGTGCAAAAAGAAGTGCATCCAGCTGAATCTCAACCATTGTGCAGCGGCTCAGGACTTGTTGTCGCAAACAGTGCGTGAACGCTTTGCGGATCTCGCGGTGCTGAGTGAGCCATACCGGCTGCAGGAGGGACCAAACTGCGCACTTGACACATCTGGAAGAGTGGCTGTTTGGTCTTGAGGGAGCGCAGCGTCACCACTGACTAGTGCTGGGAATAACATCGATCTAACATCGATATATCGATGCTTCCATAAATATCGAAAGCATCGATGTTGCAAACTTCGATATTCGATATATCGCCATCGTTGGACAATTTTTCCCCATCACTTGCAAAAAATACGCAGGATAAAAGGCTGAGAAGGTAAATTTGCAAATTTGAACAATAAAATTAAAATACTCATGTTATACGCTTTTTAATTTAGGATTTTGGCACAAAGCCGAGGCCGTACTCATAAGCAGTAGAAGAGTAGTGGAGACAGCAACCATTACAGTGGGAAATTCGCCAATCACATCAAAGAGAGCAATTAAGTACCTTGAGTGATGCTGGACACAAGACTTTCCTTCAAGGAGCACTTGGCGTACGCCAGCTCGAAAGCTGCGGTAACAAATCGTGCACTATCGCGTATTATGCAAGAAACACCCTGGCCTCCGCTAGGAGTACTTCTCCCGTGGACTAACGGCTACTCACCGTCTAGGGGCGATCAGGGTGTGTAGCGGCTTCCGAACTATTTCGGAAGATGCGTGTCTGGTGCTAGCAGGAGTTGCCCCTATAGTCGAGATAGCCAGAGAAGTTGCAGAGGCTTACGAGGAGACTCATGGCAGAGACCATCCAGTGGCCTACAAGAAGGCAGCGCGCACCGCGGCCTAATCGCGCTCTATGGCAAACTGGCAGAGGCGATGGGATTCATCCTCCAAAGTCTTTCGGATTGGCTGGACAGAAAACATGGACAGGTGAACTTCCACATCACCCAGATCCTCAGCGGGCACGGCTGCTTCCGTGGATATCTGCACCGCTTCGGCCACGAGGATGCTCCCTTCAGCACCTACTGCGGAAGTAGCTTCATCGAGGATGCGGAGCATGTGCTGTTCCACTGCGTTCGATTTACAGGGCTGCCATCGAGGTAGGCAACCTTCTAACGCTCATACTAGCCAGTAGCTTCAACTGGGAAGCATTTAGCTGCTTTGCTGTTGCTGTTCTGACGGAACCGCGGACTGCTAGTATGGACTAGTATATTTATTAGTTACATATTTAGAATTAATAAATGAATTAAAAAAAAAAAAAAAGTTGGGTGTCTGTAAAGTTTGTTTACGGACGATAGTCTCACGTGACAACGTCATACGCGAACATTTATGTGTGCCAACCGTACGCACTCGCTGTTAAATCGCAACTTTGTGACTTTTGCCTACACTTTTATTTTTCTACAATTATATTTGTAACGCAACTCAAATTGTTTATGTGGTTTCCTCACTAGCACTTTACATCAGCATTTACGTCATTTCCAAGTTGGCAGACTAATTATTACTTTTATTATTATTTAATTATTTAGTTTAAATTAATAAATGTAAATTTTAACGTTGTGGTAGTGGTATCACCATGCCGAAAAAAGAAATTATCGAGCATAACAGAAATTTTTTTAGAGTATCGAGTACTGTTAACACCAGATGTACTCACATCTTGGCTAGATGCCAGCATCTGCCATATCTAGCACCCATACAATTTGTATGGGAGATGTTCAACATCTTGGCTCAAGATGCGAAGATGTGAGATGTAGCCCTAATGAGGACAGGGCATTACAAATATGAAAATATTTTGATTTATCTTGGCTTGGCTTGATAAATATTAATGTGTTGGCTCACAAACAACATAATCATCTATTTGAAATTGTTCTGCAAGCCCGGTGACAACAATTTTTTATAAAAATATGTAATCAACAACCTATTAAACATTTAAATTCAATTGAATGCATACACACAATGTCTATTCGCGTGATTTCTAAAGTTCAGGGTATCGTCTAGTCAATAATCTAGTTTAAAAAAAAAAAAAAATAAATAAATATTCAAGAAATTGCCACGCGGTGTTGAACTCGGGTCGTAAAAAATCAAATGTGTAATTACGGAGCGTCTACGCAGCAGCGCCATAACTATGTTTACATTATGTATGCGTTAATGCTTACTTGTATTGCAGGTTACGTTTTGATGGTAATAATGATAGTAAGCATAATGATTGTAACGATGATGAAGATTTTTTTGAACATGCAGCCTGTAGGGAAAATACATTACTTAAATTAAATAAACACGGCTCTTACAATGAAATCAACTGATACAACATTCTGTGTCTTTAACTAGATTCAAGAAATTACTTATGGTTTAATTCGTTGAATTAATAAAACTTAATTATTAAAAGAGTTACTTATTGAGAGTGCCATAAGCTTGCATTATTGATAATTGCGAGTGTTACGGATAAGAGTGAAATGATTATATAGATCCTGAGTAAAAACGACATTGGTCAGATACAGTTTTTTGAAAGTTTTAGAGAAGCGAACCGCGAATGCACCTTTCATGAAAGATTTGCAGAGAAAGCGAATAGTGCATGTGCATTCAAGATTAGGTATGCGGCGAGTGTGTACGAAACGATAAACGAGTGTATCCCCAAAAAGGAAGGCTGTGCTCCTTGTTCAGGAGTGGAAAAAGATAAAGATAAAGTATTTTTTCTGGTGGAAAGGGAAACACATCGAAAGAAAAGTTTGTACCGCGCACATGTATATTGCAATTAATAAACAAACAGTGCATATCGCCAACCGGCAAAAAAGATCTCATACAGACAAAGCAAAAGCAAGCTACATCAAATAAAAATACCGATATATATCGAATAAACATATAAATATAACACATATCGAATGAAAATACTGATTTATATCGAACAAAAATACCTATATATATCGAAAAAAAATACTGATATATATCGAACTAGTAAGTGGCCCGCTTACTTCGCTGCGCGGATAGTTAATATAAATTTTAGCAACAGAAGTATTTTACACTATCTTTGCCACGCCACCATTGAGGTAGAGAATCAGGCGCGTCATTACACTCGATACCGAGGGTAAAGAGTATATTGGGAGTATGTCCGTCATGTTGTCTGTCTGTATGAACGCAACTTTTTTCCACACACAATTCAAGCTAAAGACTTGAAACTTTCCAATTCTCTTTATCTATGGCATAGTAAATTAAAGTGTCAAGATTGGGGCTTTACAATAACTGGGGGGCTGGCAAATTGATAAATTCGATAACTCAAAATCGACAAATCCACCTATTCGGCACACCCTTACAGTAAGAGTTACCAAATTTGGTAGGAAGATAGCTACTGGCATCCCCGAAAAATGTTGGTGCCACGCCCACCCATTTCGCAACCGCGTTATTTTTAATCAGAAACGCCTACATATATTCCTCAGTTTTTGAGCTAGAGCCACCAAAATTTGCGCCAAGATAGGTGATGACGATCCCGAAACAAATGCATGAAAACTTTGGTTGCCACGCCCACCCATACCGCCCTTGCCCACCCCAGCCGCCCCAACTTTTCGTTAAAAACGGGAATGCGTGTATCTTTTATAGTGTTTGAGCTAGAGTCTCCAAATTTGGTAGGAAGATAGCTGGTAACGATCTTCAAAAATCTGCATGATCTGTTTTGGAGCCCCCTTACTGCTCACAGGGGAGCTAGTACCAACTTTTTATAAATTTGAGCTAGTCACCAAATTTTGTAGGAAGATATCAATTGACATCAAACTAAGATCTGCGTCAAAAATTTGGATACCACGCCCACCCATTACTCCCCCAGCCCCCATTTCTACCCTTTTAACAACTTTGAGCTAGAGTCACCAAAATTGGTAGGAAGATAGCAATAGACATTCCACAAAGATCTGCATCAAAAATTTGGATGCCACGCCCACCCATACTGCCCTTGACAACCCCAGCCGCACCAACTTTTCGTTAAAAACGGGAATGCGTGTATCTTTCATAGTGTTTGAGCTAGAGTCTCCAACTTTGGTAGGAAGACAACTGGTAGCGACCCCCAAATATTTTTTGGAGCCAGGCCCACCCATACCACCCCCAGCCCCCTTCCCCAACCTTTTACAAACTTTGAGCTAGAGTCACCAAATAAGGTAGGAAGATAGCTAGTGGCATCCCCATCTGCATCAGAAAATATTTGAGGCAACTTACACCCCTGCCGCATCCGTACCCTTTTGCAATCCTTTTTCTTATGACTTTGCTTGTGCGACGCGAAGGCGTCACTGCGCATTTGTTTTGTTTTTGTATTCTCGCTCGCGATCAAACCCTCAGCTTGTGCGACAATCAGGCGCCAGTAGTGGAATGGGTAATGTGTCTTGTGTTTGGAATGGGTCAAAGTGCTCCAAAATGTATGAGATGTACTCACTTACTACCTGCATAGAATATTGTGTGAAAATTGTATCCTTCTAGCTCATTTCGTTTGGGCTGTGGCTCTTCAATTCACGAATAATTTGAATGATATACCCACCCATAACGGGCCCAGCCCCCTTTTCCCCAACTTTAACAAACTTTGAGCTAGTGTCACCAAATCTGGAAGGAAGATAGCTGAAACTGTTGCTGCTATATATATTCTTAATCAGCATCAACAGCCATATGCAATATGAAAATCATACCCAACCGGTCACATGTGACGTCACGCAAAACATCTTTTTATGCGCAATGCGTTATCGGTATTTTTTGTATCGTAATTTCGGCTCCCCTCTTATGTATGCGCGCGCTCTGCAAGTCAAAAAAAGAGCGTAGTATTCCTTTTTCGCACGCACTGAATCAAAGCAAAACATATCTAAGAGGCTGCAGTTAAGTGAATTGCATAGTCTAAACTCACACGTACTTTACCCTTTAGCTTTGATTTAGTGTGTGCTTAGGAGGTAGGGTTATTGAACTTTATGATTGACATGCAGAGCGCGCACATAAAACAGAGAAAGAAAGTAAATGTGCAACAACAGAGGAGCATAATCGGAGCGAGATTTCAAATTATCTAATAATGATAAGAGCAACGCAGGCGCTCTGTTAAATTTTAAGCGGCTCTTTGAGTTTGGGACGAAGAGCGTGGTTCACACATACGACGCAGGCATGTATAGATTTGTATACAAACTTATGTGAACGGCCTTTGCTTGTTTGAAATTGTTTATTATTAATGTAAGTGTGTTACGTTTTGTCTAAGTTATGTTAGCAGCAAGTAGGCAAATCCACCACCACAACATATGTATTTTGGTATGCAAAATTTTTCTAGACGCACCAAGTTTTGTTCTGTCGTTGTTGTTTTTTTAAATCAACGACACCAACAAAAAGTAGCAGTGCGGGCCCAACAACAACAAACGCTCCTTGGGTCGTAAATCAATTGTCAAAGGCACACAAATTTGAAAAAAAAAAAACAATGTACACTGTGCGAAAAGATACATGTACATAAAATTATAAAAATTATTTTCAAGCGCATAGTTCACTTATTTGTGACTTCTCATTAAGAAGCGGAAATCCGTTTCTTTTTTGCGAGTGTACGAACCTTTTTTTATGACTTTGCTTGTTCGACGCGAAGGCATCACTGCGCATTTGTTTTGTTTTTGTATTCTCGCTCGCGATCAAACCCTCAGCTTGTGCGACAATCAGTAGTGGAATGGGTAATGTGGTTTGTGTTTGGAATGGGTAAAAGTGCTCCAAAATGTATCGGAGGTACTCTAAGGAGTTGTCCAAAATAATATTCCTTTCTTAGGTCTCACTTATTACCTGCATGGAAAACTGTGTGAAAATTTCAGCCTTCTAGCTCTTTTCGTTTAGAATTTGTACACTACGTGAATCAGGACAAACTCTTTTATATATATAGATAAACATACCGATATATATCGAATAAACATATCGATATATATCGAATTTATTTATTTCTATTTATTTAAAATTGTTAACAAATTTAGAGTCAACTTAAAAGTTAAATAAAGAAAAGTAGCAATTAAATAATTGAAGTAAACAGCCTAAGCAGACAACAAAAATGTCTACTAACTTCACCCACCGTTGGGGGTGTTTTATTTGCCAGTCCGGCCAGCTATGCCCCTTTACACAGCCTAAATTGTCAGTGACATTATAATACTCTATACTAAGAACAGAGATGTTAGTAGAAAATGAAAAAGAAAAACTTAAATATGAAAAAAATAAATAAATAGAATAAAAAAATATAAATATAAAATAGAAAAGTGTATTAATTAGAGATAGGTTGAAGGGGAAGTTAATGACCCGTTGGAGGAAAATAATTTAGCCAGTCCAGCAAGCTTTGCCACGTTTCATAGCTGAGAGCGGTTATTAACTTCCCGAACATATACTGAAAGCAATGACTTGATTAAGGAGAGAGAGGTCTCATTAGAGAACACGTGGTAAAGGTTATTAAATTGAACAAATAAAATACGAAATGGGTTGTGCATAGCGTAATCTGTTGGGCGAAAGTTTCTAGTGGGTCTGGAAGGAATAGAGAAACGGAGTTGACTTAAAAGAAAAGAAGAATCTATATCGCCAGCAATCAACTTGTGCAAGAAGGCAACAACAAGGACCATCCTACGATTGTTCAACGACGGGAGGCTAAGAAGAAGAACCCTACTGGAATATGAAGGCAAGCGAAGATTACCATCCCAATTTAAGCCTCGTAAGGCAAAAAGCAGAAATTGCTTCTGAACAGATTCGAAACGATCCTGGTTATTTCTATACTAGGGACTCCATATACAAGAGCAGTATTCTAAGATAGGGCGGTCAAGAGAAGTGTACAGAGTTTTCGTAACGTTAGGATCGTTAAACTCTTTATACCAACGTTTAAGGAAACCGAGAACACCTTTGGCTTCATTAACAATAGTAGAAATATGAAGGCTAAAAAGAACACCAATGTCCTTGATTGTGAAAATACGTTGCAACGGGGTATTGTCAATTGAGTAGCTGGTAATGAAGGGACTATTACGGATGAAAGACATAAAAATACATTTAGAACAATTGAGAAGCAACTGATTAGTAATGCACCAAAGTTGCATTGAATTTAAATCATCTTGTAAGCAAGTATGATTCAGAGAATGACAATAAGAGAAAATAAGTTTCACATCGTCTGCGTACATGAGAATGCGAGAATGTGATAAAACAGAGGGAAGATCATTAATAAAAAGAGTAAAGAGTAAAGGACCAAGATGACTACCCTGTGGTACTCCAGAAGTAACCTGGACTTGTTTCGAGGTAGCCCGTCTTAGGAGGACTCTTTGTGTCCTACCCTTTAAATAAGAAGAAATCCAAGATGAAAGAGAGGGAGGGAAACCAATACGGACAAGCTTGAGAAGTAAAAGGTCATGGTGTATAGAGTGGAAAGCTTTGCTGAAGTCCGTGTAAATGACGTCCGTTTGCATTTTCGAGAGGAAAGCATCATGTACCAAGGTTGTGAATTCTAATAAATTGGTCATAGTTGATCGATTTTTTACGAAGCCGTGTTGAGCAGGGGATAAGATCGATTTGCCGAAATGTCGCAAAGACGAAGTGATAATTTTATTAAATAATTTAGGGATAGCGGACAATTTTGCAATGCCCCTATAATTTTCAATATTGGACTTCCCACCTTTTTTGTGAAGAGGGATGATAAACGTTTTTTTCCAAAGAGATGGAAAGATAGAAGATTCAAGGGATAGATTAAAAAGCTTAAGCAATGGGCGAAGAAGAGAAGCACTACACTCCTGAAGAAGACAACTAGGTATATTGTCAGGCCCAGGAGAGTAAGAAGACTTTAACGAATTTAAAGTAGAAAACAGAGTGGGCATAGAGATGATAGGGACAGGAAAATAATTTGTAGAAGCAATTTTATAAGGGTAAGGTATGTTAATAGGGGATGCAGACGAATAAGTTGATTGGAAAAAATTATCAAAAATATTAGCGGATTCCCTATCATTGCTAGATTTATCCATTCCAAGCATGAAAGAAGACGGCAAAGTGGAAGATTTTCGCTTCGACTTGACAAAATTATAAAATTGTTTAGGATTTAACGTAAATTGCCGTTTGCAACGAATAAGATAATTCTCATAGCACTGAGAATTCAGGAGAAGAAAGTTTAACTTGGCTATAAAGTATTTAGACAAGTCAGCACTCAAGCTCAATAGTAATATATATCGAATAAACGTACCGATACATATCGAATTAACATACCGATACATATCGAATAAAATACCGATAAATGTCGAATAAAAATAGTGATACATATCGAATAAACATACCGATATATATATGTAAACATCGGTACATATCGGTAAATATCGGAAAAAACAACAAACTAACAACAAACACAAAACAAATAATTGGTCTGTTCACGAGTCGTTTCAACGTTTCAAAGTTTCAAGTTTGAAACGTCAAGCAACAACAACCACATAGAACAATTTCTTGAAACGTTGAAACACCCCAGCCTATGTATACAAAAAGTGTTTCAAGTTTGAACAAAGTAAAGATGGGCAGAGCACGATATTTAACCGATATTTGCTATCGATGTGCAGTATTTATCAGTATATTTGGTGTTTTTTTGTGCAAAAAAGTATGAGCACACTTGATTAATGGCTGCCAAACAACAGTTTTGTTTGAAAAAATTAATTTTCTTTAGCTTGAGCTAGAATTAAGATTTAAAGATAATAAATATGGTTTGCTAAAGCATCGCATAACATATCTTTTACACTTTCGAACGACATTTTCAAACAGTGACAAAAATTTAAGTAAAACAAATGTAAACAAACAACAGCTGACAGCGCAACTTTGAAACGATTGAAACGATGAAACGCAAAATCCTGTTCACAAGTTAATCGTTTCAAACTTGAAACTTTGAAATGTTGAAACGACTCGTGAACAGACCAAATATTTTTCCGGAGCACGTAGGTGTTTATTTGATGGTATGACTTATGTTTTGGACGTATGAGCCCGTGCACTGGGGGCACTTGCGGGCAGAAACAGGCGGCTCGGATCTTTAATATTAATACTGTTCGATTCACACTTACTCGAACTTAAGCGCGACAGGGCACGACCGAAACCATCAACTTCAGACAACTGACTCCTGTTTAAAAATTTTGATGCTGGTGGCAGAGGCCATTCAAGCGAGACGCGCGAGCGAATGAGCGAGTGAGACGAGTGGGAGGAGAAGACGAGAGAGAGAGAGCGAGACCGCCCAAGATGGCCAAAATTACCCCCACTCCTGACATTCCCCGATCGACCTAGACACTCTGGCACGCAGCCGGAGCATATGAGCGCGTGCAAAAATGGAGAGCGCAAGCATGAGCGAAGCGAACGAGTATGAGCATGAGGAAACCGACATACAAAAGTCCTCACACACACCAACACAAACAAAATATATACACCCAATCATCCACACACACACACATAGGACAACACACAACGGTTTGTAAAGTGCGGACGCGTTTAGAATCGCTCCGTCCAGCTGATGTTTTGCGGTGCCATACCTGTGCGTAATCAAAACAAAATCAGCGTGAATCGTTTCCGTGAAAGTGCTGGGTCACTTACCTGTGCATTTGCGTGAATCGTTTCCATGAAAGTGCTGGGCCACTTAGCTGTGCATCTGCGTGAATCGTTTCCGTGAAAGTGCTGGGTCACTTACCTGTGCATCTGCGTGAATCGTTTCCGTGAAAGTGCTGGGTCACTTAGCTGTGCATCTGTTTGCTACCGCCACGCCCTTTCTTTGGCAATCCTCGTAGCCGTCTACAGAAGCCTCTCCCAGCGGCAGATCGCCCGTGCGTATTTTTATTCAGTTCGGTAGTGTGCGTACTTAAAATCACACAGGTTTGTAACAGGTGGCGCTTTTGGTTTTTGAGATTACTGGAGGTGTCTCCGGTGCGAGTGGTTTGTGTATCGGAGAAACTTAAATATCGTTGCATATACAAAAGGGCCTGCGCAAAGTGTAGTATACCACTCAGGCGCATTTCTCTTTCTTTCAAGTAGGACTCTCCAAGCAGAGAAAAGCAAAAGCCACGGTTCCGGCGATTACCAACCCCCTCCGTTGCGACGGTGCTCCGCGGGGCTCTGGTGACCGATTTAGGTCGGTATAGCGCTCATCGGCTCTTACCATAATAAAATCTGTGGTCAACGTGGGTCTGCTTGGAGGTATACTTGAGTCAACTCCAAAGCGCCCTAGGGATCTGCAGGAGCTAAGAAGTACACCGCCCAAAAAACCGAAGCAAGGCTTCTCCAGTGCCCCAGGTAGCATCACAGGCAGCACCAAAGATTGCGCCACAGGTTGCTCCTCAGGCCGCGCCAAGATCGACCTGGACAAAAGTGAAGCAGAGAAACTCTTTTCACAGGCGTAACCGCGCAGATGATATTGCATTATCCGGTATTGACGGCTGCAGCTACGCCGACATGCTCCGTGTGGTCAAATCAGACCCTGCCTTGCGCCAATATTACGAGGACGTGCAGAACATCAGGCGAGCAGCAAACGAGGATCTGCTACTTTGCCTCAATAAAAAGCCAGAGCACAGCTCGGAGGAGCTGCAATCAGCCTTGGGAAAAACCCTAGGGAACAGAGCGACGGTCAAGACGCTCGTTGACATCCAACGAGTTGAAATCCGTGAATTGGATAAGCTGACCACGAAGGAGGAATTGATCGAGGCGATCCACAAAGTCATAGATGCTCCCAGCCTAATGGTGGAAGCAGTCCGCTCACTGCGAGCCCTACGATCATCGTCGGCAACGTTGGCGCTTCCAACTCCTATATCCACCCAGTTACTTGACCTGGCTAAAATCCGGGTTGGCTGGGTGGTCTGTCGTATACGGCCTATTGTGCAGCCACTAAGCTGTTACAAATGCGAGGATGATCGCAGGGGCACGTGCTATAGGTGCGGCGAGGCTGGTCATAAGGCTGGGTCCTGCAGCAAGCCGCCATCGTGCTGGCTGTGCTCTAAACAGGGGTCAGTTAACGCGGGTCATACCACGGGCAGCTGTCCTGCCTATAAAGTAGCTGTCGGACGGATGAAATGTTAAGGTTTCTACAGTTAAACCTTAAACACTGCATGGCTGATCAATCTCTTCTGGAGCAGACAACAAAGGACCATGGCATTGACATATGCATACTGAGCGAACCGCACCGAGTACCGATTGCTCCATCATGCATCTGGGCGTCGGACACTAGCAAGAAGGCCGCGTTGTGGGTGAGTGGTGCAGCTCAACAGCTTACCGATGTGTAACAGTTCGAAGGATTTGTGAGAGCAAGAGTGGGCAGCTTGTGCATCTATAGCTGTTACCTTGCGCCCAGCTTGCCACTCATTGCTTTCTCCGCTATCCTGGAGCAGCTAGGCGACGACGCCAGGGGTCGCAGCATAATTATTCTCGCGGGCGACTTCAATGCATGGGCAATGGAGTGGGGCAACGTTTCAACAAACACCAGAGGCAGAGTGATCTTGGAGACACTTGCTGCACTGGATTTGGATCTTTTGAACAGCGGCAGCGGACACACCTTTTCAAGAGCTGGGGCTGGCTCAGTAATTGACCTCACGTTTGCCCCTTCTTATACAACGCAGCTCACTGGGTAATTAGCGACATCTACACAGCCAGCGACCACAACGCCATTATATGCACACTTGCTGGCCAGCAAGAGCGTATTGTGCATAGCGCGCCGACCGCGGAATACTACCACCAGGACACATTTGACGCTGCGAGCAATCGCGCAGCCCTCCACATCGGGCTCTGCCGATTTTCGTGCAGCTCAAATGGCTGCGCAAATTTCCTCGGCATGCGACAACAGCATGGCAACACGTTCCCACGTATTGGTGGAACGCGCAAAATGACATGGCACGCCAAGCCTGCATTAGGGCCAGAAGGCTATGTCAACGCGCAGTCAACAGGCCTCACTTTGCAACAAGACGAGAGGAATAAGGCGGGCGATTAAGGCGAGCAAGCGTGAATGCTACCTGGAATGCTGCAGGATCCCTGGGGGAAAGCGTACAAAACGGTGGTCAAGCGCATTTATGCTGTAAATTACCACCTCCCTTCCATGGATCGCAGGCCAAGCCCGCAGCGTCATCGCACCATGACAACACTGTACCAGCGGCCATCACATCGGAGGAGGAACTTGGGGTAGCCAAAAGCATCGCGGCGAAGAAATTACCAGGTCCGGATGGTATTCCAAAGCGCTGAAGTTGGCTATGTCACTACAAGCCGAACAATTTGCCGCACTAGAAAGTGCAGAATCTGTTGCTTTTGCTCAAGCCGTATAAACCATCATACAGGCCAATATGTCTGTCTGGGGGCAAGGCTTAGCAATGCGATAGACATAGCCGTCCCCTTACCAGTTTGGGTTTCAATCATCGACACCCTTAGTATGGTGGTCGAGCTAGAAACCAGCGCCCTTCAAGGCTCCAGATGGGCAGGAGGAGGAAAAAATTCCTGCCTCATTGTCACGCTGGACATTAAAAATGCGTTTAACTCCGTCAACTGGGATGTCATCCACAACGCCCTGGAGGAACTGCAGGTCCCCTCATATCTGCGGGACACAGTTAGGAGTTACTTTGACGGACGGGTGCTGCACTACCGGACCACCGAAGGCATCAAAGGGCAAAATGTTTCTGCAGGAGCTCCACCGGGATCCGTTCTGGGGCCACTACTGTGGAACATTATGTACGATGGTCTTAAGGCTAAATCTTCCGGATGAGGCGCACATAGTTGGATTTGCAGACGATGTTGCTATCGTCGTCGTGCGCAAGGAGTTGGAGCGTGCTGAGGCCGCGTGCAATACTTGCATTGCCCGCGTGCAGGACTGGCTTAACCAGGCGTGATTGAAGCTAGCTGCGCACAAGACGGAGGCGGTGCTCGTGAGCAGCCGCAAGATGGTAAAAACTGCGAAAATAGTTGTAGGCCGGACTACGATTCTGTCCAAACGGGCAATCAAATATCTCGGCGTTATGCTGGATACGAGATTGTCCTTCAGGGAGCACCTTGAGTACACCTCAGCCAAAGCAGCTGGAGCTTGTCGCGCATAATGCTCAATACGCGGCCCAAACAGGTGCGCCGCCGGTTACTAATGAGTGTAGTCCGTGCAACTGTTCTGTACGCTGCGTCTATCTGGTGGAGAGCCGTACGGGTTCCTAGCTACTGTTGCGGCATAGGCTCAACTTACCACCTGTAAGCTATTAGGGTATGCTGCGCATTCAGGACGATTTCTGATGAGGCCGCCCTGGTTATCGCAGGTATGATACCCATCGAGGAGCTGGCCATCGACTCGGGAGAGTTGGCAAGCCGTATCGGAATTACCGCATACTGCTATCGCTCCTATATTCATATCACATGATTTTCATCAGTCATTGTTTAATTGTTTAATCTATATATATATACTAGAAAGTGGCCCGCTTACTTCGCTGCGCGGATAGTTTATATAAATTTTAGCAACAGAAGTTATAAAATAAATAAATTAGAAAATATTTCACAAAATATTAAAGCAAAGTATTTAACATTCTCTTTTCCACGCCACCATTGAGGCGCGTCATTATACTCGGTACCGAAGGTAAAGAGTATATTAGGAGTATGTCCGTCATGTTGTCTGTCCGTCTATCTGTATGAACGCAACGTTTTTCCACACAATTCAAGCTAAAGACTTGAAACTTTCCAATTCTCTTTATCTATGGCATTGTAAATTAAAGTGTCAAGATTGGGGCTTTACAATAACTGGGGGGCTGGCAAATTGATAAATTCGATAACTCAAAATCGACAAATCCACCTATTCGGCACACCCTTACAGTATGAGTTACCAAATTTGGTGGGAAATTTTGGCATCCCCGAAAAATTGTGGTGCCACGCCCACCCATTCCGCGCCCAGCCCCCCGCGGTTTCAAATCGCCAAGATAAGTGATGACGATCCCCAAAAAACTGCATCAAAACATTGGATGCCGCGTCCATAACTGGTAGCGACAGCCAAAGATATTTTGTAGCCAGGCCCATAACGCCCACAGCACCCTTCCCCAACCTTTTACAAACTTTGAGCTAAAGTCACCAAATTTGGTAGGAAGATAGCAATTGACATCCCAAGAAGATCTGCAGGAATAATTTGGATGCCATACCCACCCATAACTCGCCCAGCCCCCCTTCCCACACCTTTAACAAACTTTGAGCTAGTGTCACCAAATTTGGAAGGAAGATAGCTGAAACTGTTGCTGCTGTGGCTGCAGATGTATGTATATAAAACTGTGGCAGGGCCACAGCAGGCAAAGCACCCCAATAATTTTGTCCGTTCATTCTTGTATCACTTTTAGAAATAAAATGAAGCAATGCGCAAATGGCACACTAAAGTAAAAATTTTAAAATTCCCTGAGAGTGAAAGAGTTACTGTTATTTATGTGAATTGATCTCATCTACAGAACAATATCACATTTTCATGCTCTTAAGCCAATCGCATTCCTCTTAGTCCTCCTTTTATGTTTCAAATTCGTGTGTGCATACAACGGCTTATAATAAGCCTGAAGCGATCGACAAAAACAGCAACAACACATCTTTTGCATTCACAGTTATATTTATACCCTGAAATGGGTAAAAAAGTGTATAATTGTTTTGTGCAAAAGTATGTAACAGGCAAAAAGAAGCATCTCCGACCCCATATAAAGTAGATATATTCTTGATCAGCATCAACAGCCATATGCAATATGAAAATCATACCCAACCTGTCACATGTGACGTCACGCAAAACAGCTTTTTATGCGCAATGCGTTATCGGTATTTTTTGTATCATGATTTCAGCTCACTCTCTTATGTATGCGCGCGCTCTGCAAGTCAAACAAAGAGCGTAGTATCGCTGCCTTTTTCGCACGCACTGAATCAAAGCAAAACATATGTATCTAAGAGGCTGCAGTTAAGTGAATTGCATAGCCTAAACTCACACGTACTTTAGCCTTTAGCTTTGACTTAGTGTGTGCGGAGGAAGTAGGGTTATTGAACTTTATGATTGACATGCAAAGCGCGCACATAAAATAGAGAGTGAACAAAAGAGCATGATCGGAGCGAGATATCAAATTATCTAACTATCATAAGAGCGACGCGCGCGCTCTGTTTAGTTTTAAGCGGCTTTTTGAGTTTAGGACGAAGAGCGTGGCTCACACGTACAACGCAGGCATGCATAGATTTGTATACAAACTTATGTGAACGGCCTTTGCTTGTTCGAAATTGTATATTATTTATGTAAGTGTGTTACGTTTAGTTTAATTTATATTAGCAGCAGGTAGGCAAATCCACCCCCACAACAAACATACATGTAACAATAGGTATCGATAGGCGATAGGCGATGATCGATGTTCATCGCCAAGTGGACAGCGCTACGAGAGTGAGCGTGGCAGAAGTAGTCGAACGAAGAACGGGAACAAATATAGTCGTGTTGTAGTTGCCCAAGCATTAAGAATAATTGTCAAGTTCGGAATACTAAAAGTTGTTGCGTTGCAGTATGTCTGAAGGGCGTTTGAAAATATGATAAGTTGTGGTGTCGAACTAAACAAACAAGATCAACCATTGTACTATTAACATTAAAACTAATACTATCCAATAAATATATCCTATATTTGGGGGCTCAACCGCTAAACCTAAAATACAAACAAAAAAAAAGAGCTGAAACGTTTGAACAGTGCCGTTAAAAGGCAGATGCAAGTCTCAGAAAGTGAATACGAAAGCGAATACGAAAGCATGAGTGACGATGAGGGAAAAAGACAGCGACATGGTGCTGTCAAGCGGTCGTTGGCAAAGAAAGGAGAAACAGATTGTCAAAATGAAGAAGAGCACCCTGTACCGGCATTGTGCGCAGACCAAATAACGGAGATGCAAACAGAGAATAATAGAAGCCTACAACAAATAATTCAGTTGCTAACTCTTAAAATTCAAGCGGATGAATTGACGCAGAGAGAACTAAAATTATCAGCAGAAAATTATGCTAAAATTGTACCAGACTTCGATGGTGCCAATATACCAGTCGAGAATTGGTTGGAAAATTTTGAGCAGAACGCAGATGCATATGAGCTTACAGAAAAACAGCGGTATGTACAGGCACGCGGAAAAATGACAAAAATGGCAAAAATGGAAAAAATGGAGCAACTCAGAAGCGTATTAATTGAAGAATTTAAGCGCACATCAAAAAGTGCCGACATACATACAAAGTTGGCACACAGAAAGAAGAAGAAAGAAGAGAGCATGCATGAATACATATTGACAATGAAGAAAATAGCTGCACTTGGACAAGTTGAAACCGAGTCTATTATTAACTATATAGTTGATGGGCTAGATATTAAAGGTGAATTTAAGTTTGCATTATACGGATGTAAATCATACAATGATTTGTTGGAAAAATATGAGTTGTACGAGAGCAAGTGTTCAAATGAAAAACCGCACAAGCAATACAGTGGTGGTAAAAAACATATACCCGATGGAAAAAATATACGTTGCTACAATTGTGGATCGAACGAACACATGAGAAAAGATTGCAAAGAAGAAGTCAAATGTTTTAAATGTGCAGGCAGCGGTCACATTTCAACAAACTGCCCAAAAGTTGTGAAAAGTGTACAAGTCCTAAAGGAGTTCAAGCGTTTGAAAACAGTTTATTTGAACGATATGGAAATCGCTTGCCTGGTGGATACAGGATCTGATGTGTCAATCGTACGCCAATCCGTGTATAAAAAGCTTTCATATACTGTACTGGAGAAATGTTACACCGTTCTACGAGGCCTTGGAAACGTTAAGACGCAGCCGCTTGATACATTCATGGGCAGACTGTGCGTTGACGGAATCGAGGTCAAGCAAAAGTTTGTTGTTGTACCAAACAATCACATCGAGAACGACGCAATTCTGGGTTTTGATTTTGCATCTCAGTTCTGTGTGACATTGGATGAAGGAGGATTCAGCTTTACAAAGGCAGTGGCGCAGCCGGAATGCGCCAAAACAAAGGAGCTAAGTATATATAATATTGTTGAAACGGAGATTAACATAGATGCTCCCCCACAGTACAAGACGATCATCGAGTCAATGATAGCTGAATACAAGCCAGCCGAAGAAAAGATCGAGTGCCCAGTGTTGATGAAAATTGTGAGTTCATGAAACCATTTCGTCAACAAGCCAGCCGACACTCAGCTGTTGAATGCGAGTCCATAAGAAAACAAGTTGATGTCTGGATGCAAGATGGCATTATACGCAAATCGTCATCGAACTTTGCCAGTCGAGTCGTCGTTGTAAAGAAAAAGGATGGCACGGACAGGATCTGCATTGATTTTCGTCAACTGAACAGCATGGTGCTTCAGGACTGCTTTCCGGTGCCACGCATGGACGACGTGTTGGAGAAGCTTCAGTCTGCAAAGGTGTTTATTGTCATGGATCTGGAGAATAGCTTTCTCCACGTACCAATTGAGGAGTCGAGCCGCAAGTTTACGGCTTTCATAACCAAGGAAGGGCTATTTGAATTTAATCGAGCACCGTATGGTTTTCGCAACTCGCCAGCTGTATTCAACCGTTTTGTTAGTTGCGTGTTCGAGGACTTGATTTTGAAGGATGCGTTACAGTTGTATATTGACGACATCATTATATACGGAAACACGGACGAGGAATGCATGTCGAAACTGAGATCTGTTTTGAGTCAAGCAGCTAAGTACAAACTTAAAATTAAATGGAAAAAATGCCATTTTTTAAAAAATAAGATTGACTTTTTGGGACATACTATAGAAATGGGCAAGATTTGGCCAGGACAAGAAAAGACGCACGCTGTACAGAGATTCGGATGTCTCAAAAACATAAAATGCGTTCAATCCTTTTTAGGCTTGTCAGGATTTTTCCGAAAATTTATTCGAGATTATGCTCAAATCGCGCGCCCGTTAACTAACTTGTTGAAGAAGGATGAAGTATTTAAGATGGAGGCAGCAGAGTTGAATGCTATGGGTTGCTTAAAAAACGCACTTTCGACGGAACCTGTCCTACGTCTATATTGCCGAGACGCACCGACTGAATTACATACTGACGCGTCCAAGGATGGATTCGGTGCAGTACTAATACAGGAGTTTGAGGAGCAGCAACATCCAGTATTTTTTTGGAGCAAAAAGACGTCGTTGAGTGATGCAAAGCGCCACAGCTACGTGCTAGAAGTGAAAGCAGCATATCTTGCGATGCAGAAGTTACGCTACTACCTAATAGGTTTTCGCTTTTAATTGG
Source organism: Scaptomyza graminum (assembly GCA_018901835.1). Classification (NCBI taxonomy): domain Eukaryota; kingdom Metazoa; phylum Arthropoda; class Insecta; order Diptera; family Drosophilidae; genus Scaptomyza; species Scaptomyza graminum. The sequence continues at coordinate 218,856 of JAEIFL010000275.1, read as the reverse complement.
TTACAGATTGCGCTGCTTTTACGCAAACTGTAAAAAAGAAAGACGTACCACGAGAAGTTGCGCAATGGATAATGGCCTTACAGGACTTTGATTTTGAGATCGAGCATCGTTCAGGCAACAGGATGAAACAAGTCGACAGCTTCAGCCGATATCCACAAGATGTTTTCAACGTTACTTCAGAAGTGTCAGCTCGTTTGAAGGTTGCCCAGAAGAAGGATAGCTACATTAAAGCTATCTCAGAAGTTATTAAAACACAGCCGTTTGAAAATTTTAAACTTAAAGGTGGGATTGTCTACAAAGGAGTAAACGGCAATGATTTGTTGGTCGTACCCAAATCAATGGAAAAGGAGATTATAGCCGACGCACATAATATGGGTCATTTCGCCGTACAGAAAACTTTGCACACTCTACAGCAGCAATTCTGGATACCCCACATGGAACGCAAAGTAGCTCAGCTGATTAACACTTGCGTCAAATGCATCATTGTCAACAAAAAGTTGGGAAAGCCTGAAGGGTTTTTAAACTGCATCGAAAAAGGAGACAAGCCGCTTCATACCCTTCACATCGATCATTTGGGACCCATGGATACGACATCGAAAGGCTACAAGCATATAGTAGCACTTGTTGATGGATTTTCAAAATTTATTTGGCTGTTCACCACAAAGAGCACCGGCAGCGACGAAGTATTGAAGAAGTTGGAGGAATGGTCTAATGTTTTTGGTCAGCCGTCCCGAATTATAAGTGACAGAGGCGTGGCATTCACTTCAAACAGTTTTGAAGACTACGCGAAGGAAAATAGCATTAACCACGTGTGGACGACAACAGGAGTGGCCCGTGGTAATGGTCAAATTGAACGGGTAAACAGATGTATTCTTTCAAGCAAATTATCAATTTGCGACACGTCGAAGTGGTACAAGTACGTATCCCAGGTGCAAAGGGCGATTAATTCGCATGTCCATTGTTTGACACAGAAGACGCCGTTCCAAGTAATGTTTGGTGTAAACATGAAGACGAAGATCAGCGATAACATTATTCTCACGTTGGAACAAGAACTTATAACGGACTTCTATCAAGAGAGAGATGACATGCGCAAAGAGGTGAAAGAAAATATACAGCAGGCTCAGAAGAAGTACAAAGAAGGATATGATCGTAAACGCAAATGCGAGTATGGATATAAGAAAGGAGATCTCGTAGCGATTAAACGCACTCAGTTCGTGGCGGGCAGAAAACTAGCCAGTAGCTTCCTCGGTCCATATGAAGTCATAAAGGTAAAAAGGAACGGGCGATACGACGCGTCGTAAGGAAAGCAGCGCAAATAGAAGGCCCTACAATAACTGCAACATGCGCGGAAAATATGAAGTTGTGGAAGTACGCGTCTACAAATGAGGACCTGTGGTCGTCTGAGTCAGACGACAGTGATCAGGATAGCCGAATGTAACAATAGGTATCAATAGGCGATAGGCGATAATCGATGTTCATCGCCAAGTGGACAGCGCTACGAGAGTGAGCGTGGCAGAGTAGTCGAACGAAGAACGGGAACAAATATAGTCGTGTTGTAGTTGCCCAAGCATTAAGAATAATTGTCAAGTTCGGAATACTAAAAGTTGTTGCGTTGCAGTATGTCTGAAGGGCGTTTGAAAATATGCTAAGTTAAGGTGTCGAACTAAACAAACAAGATCAACCATTGTACTATTAACATTAAAACTAATACTATCCAATAAATATATCCTATACACATATGTATTTTGGTGTGCAAAATTTTTCTAGACGCACCAAGTTTTGTTTTGTTGTTGTTGTTTTTTTTTTAAATCAATGACACCAACAAAAGTAGCAGTGCGGGCCCAACAACAACACTTACAACAACAACAAACTCTACTTGGGTCGTACATAAAATTATGAAAATTATTTTCAAGTGCATTGTTTACTTAATTGTGTATGCACTTATTCATTAAGAAGCGAAAATCCGTTTCTTTTTTGCGAGTGTATGAACCTTTTTTTATGACTTTGCTTGTGCGACGCGAAGGCATCACTGCGCATTTGTTTTGTTTTTGTATTCTCGCTCGCGATCAAACTCTCAGCTTGTGCGACAAACAGGCGGCAGTAGTGGAATGGTTAATTTGTTTTGTTTTTGGAGTGGGTAAAAGTGCTCCCAAATGTATGGGAGGTACTCGAAGGAGTTGTCCAAAATAAAATTCCTTTCTTAGGACAAGCAGAATACCTGCATAAAAAATTGTGTGAAAATTTCAGCCTTCTAGCTCTTTTCGTTTAGGCTGTGGCTGAGCCATTCTAACGCGGACGAACTCTTTTATATATAGAGATAAAAGAGTTTGTCCTGATTAACGTAGTTGACAAATTCTAAACGAAAAGAGCTAGAAGGCTGAAATTTTCACACAATATTCCATGCAGGTTGAAAGTGGGCACTAAAGGAATTTTATTTTGGACAACTCCTTCGAGTACCTCCCATACATTTTTGAGCACTTTTACCCATTCCAAAAACAATACACATAACCCATTTAACTACTGCCGCCTGATTGTCGCACAAGCTGAGGGTTTGATCGCGAGCGAGAATACAAAAAAAAAACAAATGCGCAGTGACGCCTTCGCGTCGCACAAGCAAAGTCATAATAAAAAAGGTTCGTACACTCGCAAAAAAGAAACGGATTTTCGCTTCAATGAATAATTGCATTCACAAATAAGTGAACAATGCGCTTGAAAATAATTTTCATAATTTTATGTACATGTATCTTTTCGCACAGTGCACATTGTTTTTTTTCTCAAATTTGTGTGCCTTTGACAATTGATTTACGACCCAAGTAGAGTTTGTTGTTGTTGTAAGTGTTGTTGTTGGGCCCGCACTGCTACTTTTTGTTGGTGTCGTTGATTTAAAAAAACAACAACAACAAAACAAAACTTGGTGCGTCTAGAAAATTTTGCACACCAAAATACATATGTTGTGGGGGTGGATTTGCCTACTTGCTGCTAATATAACTTAGACTAAACGTAACACACTTAATTAATAATATACAATTTCGAACAAGCAAAGGCCGTTCACATAAGTTTGTATACAAATCTATGCATGCCTGCGGTGTACGTGTGAACCACGCTCTTCGTCCCAAACTCAAAGAGCCGCTTAAAACTTAAGAGAGCGCGCGCGTTGCTCTTATGATAGTTAGATAATTTGAAATCTCGCTTCCACCATACTCCTCTATTGTTGCTCATTTACGTTCACTCTCTATTTTATGTGCGCGCTCTGCATGTCAATCATAAAGTTCAATAACCCTACCTCTTCCGCACACACTTAATCAGAGCTAAAGGCTTAAGTACGTGTGAGTTTAGGCTATGCAATTCACTTAACTGCAGCCTCTTAGATACATGTGTTTTGCTTTGATTCAGTGCGTGCGAAAAAGGCAGCGATACTACGCTCTTTGTATGAGGTCGGAGATGCTTCTTTTTGCCTGTTACATACTTTTGCACAAAACAATTATACACTTTTTTACCCATTTCAGGGTATAAATATAACTGTGAATGCAAAAGATTTTGGGTGCTTTGCCTGCTGTGGCCCTGCCACAGTTTTACATGCAGTCACTGCAGCCACAGCAGCAACAGTTTCAGCTATCTTCCTTCCAAATTTGGTGACACTAGCTCAAAGTTTGTTTAAGGTGGGGGAAGGGTTATGGGTGGGTATGGCATTCAAATTGTTCCTGAATTGAAGAGCCACAGCCTAAAAGAAATGAGCTAGAAGGATGAAATTTTCAAACAATATTCCATGCAGGTAGTAAGTTGTGAGGAGCCATAATAGATTATAGCGCCTCACAAATGTTTATGGTTTGAATTACCGCAACCGGACCTGAGTTGTGGCGAATTCGCTTGCTGTCTTGCTCTGGCACAGGATGTCAGCGCTAAGGTACGTGTTTGACTGCTAGGGGTCATAAAAACACGTACCGTAATGTCGGGCAAAGCGCCGTTGGTGTGTGAGCGGTGCACTGTCGGAGTATAGTAATCACCGTCATACCAACGGCAGGCGTGATCAGCAACAGCGAGGAACCGTTGTTGCTAGGCAGACGTTTCTGGAACGATCACGCCACCTTTGCGCTTGATATGACATTGACGGCACTGGCAGGCCCCGGTCCAGCGAGGCAGCGGGATCATATAAAAGGAGCCGTTTGTGACAACGCGGGACAGTAGAGAAAAGAGTACACGAGCGACGCGATATTTAACCACGAAGTGCGAAAGTCGATAGTCACAAAACAACGCGCGTTTTGTGAATTACCAGGATAATATTTATGTAATAGACCAAGCAAAGACTCGCCTAGAAATAAGGATTTCTAGAGGGACTTGGATATAGTATAACTTGTGTGAACTTAACCTAGCAAAAACCTTGTGTAGTGTTGAATTGTGCAAGGGTACAATCCAAACTAAAACCAAGTACCGAAATTAGCGAGCCTGGCGAAAGACAGGTGCAGCGAACGCAGAGCCTGAGAGTAGGAGAGCTATTGGTGGAATCCTTGTGGTGACAAGGAAACCAAAGTGGTCCTGGCGAGTCTGGCGTTGCGAGCTAAAACCTCGTCGAGTAGGCGAATAGCTGAACCTGGTGCTTGGTGCTGTTGGAGCACCATAATTGCGGGATAAAAGCCGACTAGCAAGGGTTTTGCGAAGAGTTAAGGAAGCGTTGTGTAACGTTAAGTAAATCGAACATTGTGCAACGAAAAGTGACAGAGTCTGACCTCTGATAAATATACGTATTAAACTATAAAACAATTGTGGTATTATTGTCGTAGCCGCCACAAATACAAATTTGTTGGCACGTTCCCTCAGCACCGCGAGAGTTTAGCCCAGCTAAAAACCCGTGACAACCTTAGGTTCGTTACAACTGGCGCCCAACTGTGGATCTACGACAATAGCGCATAGTTTTGTAAAATTTAACGTATAAAATTACTTTAAAATGGTTTGTGCGTGGGTGTATTATCTTAAAAAGGACGATGTGCTAAAATACGGTGCGGAATTCGGCTTGGAGCTGTTCGGTACGTTAAACATGCTAAGAAGACAATTCGGAGACTGGGTAAGTCAAAACGAAAACCTTCTCCCACAAGCATTCGCATCGACGAACTGGCCAAGCTACACGGTCGACAATCGCCTAGCAAAGAGTTCGACCTGATGCACGGCGTAGTGGAGGAGGAGGAGGAGGAAAAAGAGCTTCCGGAGATAAACGTAGAGCGGCTTAGCTTTCCAAGCACCAGCTCTGCGGCCCGGACACGGGACGCACAAGAAGCCCGCCGATCGCCCTGGGGGTCGATCCAACAGCCACGAGAGCCCAGCCACACCCGTATGCAAGAGCGGGTAAGCCCGAATATGACAAGCGAATACCCGAAAGTAGCCAAACAAGTGCTAGAGTGGAACTTCCGATTTGACGGCCTATCTAAGCCACTCGAATTCCTAGAGCAGGTGGAATGGTCGGCAGACACGTACGGATTAAATTTAAATTTAATTCCAAGAGCTACGGTATCGGACAATACTAAAGCACCCCCTTAGAAATTTTTTTTCATTTGATAATTTTTTTATTAAAACAAAGATATTTATATAACCTAATAGTGTTTTTTAATTATTAAGATCATCAGAATTTATAAACAAAAGAGTTTGGCCTAATACAATTAATAAACAAAAAATTTTATTCAAAAAACCGTTTTAACTCGTAAATCTTAAGCGACAAAACTAAAGCACCCCCTATGGTAAAAGTTAACGGTACACTTCCAAAATGCATGTTAAATCTTGCTGCAGTGTTAAGAAGAAGAAATTAGTTCGATTGCATGATGAAATTGTCATTATTGAAAAGTTTGCGTTGAGACAAGAACAATGGCAAGAAATGAATTAAAATTCATATTATCAACGATTGGAGACACGGTTTGTCAAGACATCAGCTAAGTGCAAAATATTCTATCAATACAGTGGCGTAGCGTATGGTTGTGCGGAAGCCAAATTTGCCGTGAGAAAAATTCTGAGCATCACAATTAAATTAGAAACTGAATCTTCTAATTTCGAGCTTATTATGAAGTTAAGTAAGGCAAGCGAGTCCTCGTTTTTTTTTTTATCGCTGTTTCCTGCGGCAGCTACGAAAGCTCGAAGACGTAAGCGCTCTGTCTAAAGTTCCTCAACACTAAGTTCGTCAAGAATGTTGCCTGCTGAATGCACTAAACTTAGCCACTTGGTGTCTTTAGAAGCCAGCAAGATAGAAGGAGAAAGGTAAGCAAATTTGCTCGCCAAGTCTTGCAATTGCCGAAACCTTTCTCTTATTTCTGCGATGATTTTGTCCAACGATTCGAAAAGTTTTCGCCGTATTTCGTTTTCGTACGACAAGTTTACGCCTTTACTGCCATCATTAAAAATTAATTTCTTTACTCTTCGCCTGGGGGGTTTCATGGATATGCCAAGGTCATCAGATATATCTTTAGCATATCGAAGAGCGCCTTCAGTCCATTCCTCACGTTTTTCTAATAGCATCGTTTTCAAAGCGCATATTTTTTGAGCACACAAAGTTATGTTAAGGCCCTTTTTTTGCAGGTACTTTTGGGCATCTTCTACTTCAACCAGCACTGGATGCCAAAGGCCTAAAAACAAAGGAAGGAAAATGACTCCATTGCAACAACCAATGTTCCAGCGTCTGTTCTGGTGCTTAAACTTTCATCCGTGTCAGTCAATTTTTCCAGAGTGGCCAATATATCTTTGTAGTGATTTCGAGTCACAACAACGGCTTCAGCTCTCGCGCTCCATCGGGTATCTTGTACCCTTTTTAAACTTTTCCCAGTAGTCGATATCAAAATATTCCATCGATGCGTAGACATGGCAAAAAATGCATAGCAACGTTCCAAGATACCAAAAAAAGTTACTGCACCTTCCCCAACTGACGCGGCGTGCAAACAGGCCAGGTTTAAGGAATGGTTTGAGCATGGCACGAAAACGGCTTCAGGATTTATTTCTTTTATTCTTTTCTGAACGCCTGAATGTTTTCCAGCCATAACAGCAGCATTGTCATACGCCTGGCCTCTACAGTTTAAAATATCTAAGCCATCAGCTTCAAGCTTGTCCAAAATCATTTTTGAAATCCCTTCTGCGGTTTTATCATAGCTTTCAATAAAGTCTATAAATGATTCAACTACTTGAACTTCTTGATTTTCTATGACTACATACCTCAATATTTGGCTTGTTTGGTCCTTGTGAGAAACGTCCGGTGTGCTGTCAAATATCATGGCATAATATTTGGCTTTCTTTACCCGTTCAATTATTTTTTGGCGAACTGCATTTCCCAAAGTTGCAATAAATTCGTTTTGTATTTGAGGTGACAAATATGTAACTGAAAGTTTGTTACTCAAATTGGTTCGAACAAGATGCTCACGCAGAACAGGGTCATACTTAGCAATAAGGTTGACTAATTCTAAAAAAGTTTCCCCTATTGCTGCTGGTCTCATCTTCTCGGTGACCACGTATGGCCAAATTTTGCTTTGCAAGAAATTTTATAATGTTAAAAATTCTGCCGAGAATTTCTTGGAATCTTTTTGATTCTTTTTCCATAACTTCCTGCTCTTTTTTGTCTAGAAGCTGTCCTTTTTTACTTCTGGTCTCCAGCTCTTTCCATTTAAAATAATTTTGGTAGTGAAGAGGACTTGATTCGTGGCTTAAAACCTTAGTTTTTAGTTTCCACCAAGTATTAAATCCGCTGGATGAGCAAAACTTTGACCCATTTGGCGCATTTGGTTGCTCAAATAACCGACAGCAGAAGCAGAATAATGATGATTTAAAAGGAGAACATCGAAATCGTGTGCCAGAGTAACATTTTCATGTTCCTCTACAGATTGTGACGCGTCACATTTTTCATGTAAATATGTAAGTAGGCATAATTAGAAATAGTAAGGGTAAGGTAATAACAAGGGTCATGAAGACATATGTATATATTTTCTTGTTTTAGGTCTAAGGGTCATGAAGACTTACATTTTTGAGGCATATTTTTAGTAGGACTTAATCCTTATATTATATATTTATATTATATTTATAATATAATATTTATATATATATATATTTATATTAAATATTTTCTTAGGATTTAGGTATTATGAAGTCACACCTGTTCTAAGTATGATTTCGTCTTCATCGATTTGAGTGGAATATTAAGTTAAGTTAAGCTACCGGCGGCAGAGAAAACAACAACAACAGCAGAGGCCTGGCACGAGCTAGCAGCAGAGAGAAGAAACAACAGCGGCCGAAGCCTGTCGCGCATATAAAACGCCGGCAGCAGAGAAGAAACAACAACAGAGCAGCTGAGAAAACACCGGCAGCAGAGAAAACAATTACAACAGCAGAGGCCTGGCGCGCATATCCAACGCCGGCAGCAGAGGAGAATAACAACAGCAGCAGAGGCCTGGCGCATGATGAAATAACATAAGGTGGTCCCATCGGCAGCCGAAGTTTTACGAAGTATACACTTATTTCAGTGCACGTTTGCTTGTTGACGAGTGTTTAGGTGTATATATATATTTAAGTCACAACATACACAAATGACACACAATAATAAACACAATGTAATTATGTCAACAGTCAAATTGTCTTAGGTCAGAAATACTGCACACATACTACACATACACACAGACAAATACTGCTGACTACACATTACGGGTTACTCGTGCAACGGTCAGTCAACCCGGCAGTTGCCAATTCGCAATTCTGCATTGGCAAGCAAATGCTGCGTCCACAATAACCCAATTTATAACAATAACCAAAATTTATATTGATACCATAAAACTGTAAACCTAAGCTATTTTTACCTATAAATATTGTTACGTTTTTGTTAATAAAATCAGTGCTATACATACTACCAACATAGAAGTATTCATTCATTTCATCAAGGAATTTCCCTCTCCGTAGTCCAATTAGTTACAAGTGCTAATTGCGACGCTCTTTACGCAGTCAGTTTATGTACTGAATGCTTAATATTAAATCTTACACAAACATTTTGGTGACCCCGACAAAGGACTCCTAGGAAGGATCCTGTCTACAACATATAACTCGCTACTCCTTCGACCACACCACACGGTTGCGAATAGAAGCGTAATCCAGCTCAGGCCGAGCGAATAAAACACTTCCACCGGGTCGGGAGTAATCAAGAGTTATATACAACAACAAAATAAACGTGATTCTGGTAGCTTAGTCATTGTCAACAAGGCGCCAAATGAGCACAGAGCAATCACTCGGTTTGGAAGATGTCCTATCTGAGCAGGAAACCATAAGCCAAGAGATATCAAAGCTTATCAGGAACTACAAGAAGGACACAGATGAACGCAAGGCGAAACCTGGTTACTATCAAGCCAGGACCTCAATGCTAGAGGAAAAGTGGACGGCGTTCCAAACCAACAACGAGGAAATAACGGACTCTAAGAAGTTAGAAGAGTCACATCGCTACTTCAAGTTCTATGAGGAAGTCGCGGCAATGGTAAAGAATCACAGGGCCCACCTACTGGAACAAGCCGACATCGCGGACCAATCAAAAAGCAAAATGATGGAGCCAAGGAGCGTCGTAAATGCGGGTTCAGTGAGCGGCAGGCCAACCAGCAATGACAAGATGAATGCATTGTTCCGACGGCAAAAGGCGATGATTGCATCAATCAACCGCGCCCTACAACACAAGCCTATCAATGCACACATTATTAAGTCATTATGGGCAAAAACTCAAGAGGTCTATTTCGAAATATACGAGAAATTTGAGGACCCAGAGAAGAGTGGCTACAACGCCACCGAGTATTTAAAGGCAGAAGCTGAGGTTAGGAACGTACTGACAGACAAGTCAAATAGTACGGTGTCCGATGACATTAAGTTACCACCCATCTCCATTCCTAAATTTGATGGGGATATACTCAAGTGGTCTCAGTTTTTTGACATGTTCTCATGTATGATACATGAAACTAGAATGCCAACCATACGCAAGATGTGGTACTTAAAAACCAGCGTAATCGGAGAGGCGGAAAGACTAATCCGTCACATCGATCTCAAGGAGGAAAATTACCTCTACGCATGGGAAATCTTAGTTGATGCGTACAATAATCCTAGAGATGTTGCATCTAGGATATTGGACCGTCTTCTGCTGCAACAAACCTGCAGCGACGATGTGAAGTCTTTAAAGGAGCTGCACATCACAACAGTTGAGTCATTAGCTTCGTTGAAGGGACTCGGGATTGACATCTCAACATGGGATCCAATCATCATTGCCATCCTAAGGAATAAATTGGATGGCACCAACAAAACCCTGTATGAACAATCATTGGGTAATACAAAGGAAATCCAGCCACTGGACACCATGCTCCAGTTCCTCGAACAGCGAGTTCGAGTCATGGCTACTGGAAAAAAGGCATCTTCAACTTATAAGAAGGAGCCTAAAAAACACAACATGTGCCTCGTCGGCAAATGCACCCAAAGCATGTCTTTTTTGTAAAAAGACAGGTCATTATTTGTCCAAATGTGACGATTTCCGCGCTAAAACCGTTAGCGAACGTCTTAATTGGGTGCAACGACAAAAATTATGCGTCAACTGTTTTAAAAATGACCATAAGACGAATGCTTGCCCTAGCAAATTCAGTTGCTTTAAATGCAACAAAAAACACCACACGTTGCTACATTTGGAGAACGCTATCGCTTCAGCAGCAGAGCCACACACACAAGTTGTGGCATCCGCTAACAACCGAAATTACAACCTACTTGCAACAGCCAAGGTAGTGGTACAAGCAAATAATGGACAACAGGCAACATTCAAGGCACTCCTGGACTCTGGATCACAGATCAACGTCATCTCCGAAAGGCTAGTAACAATGCTGGCACTAAAACGTCATGACGCAACGCTCCGGATTGAAGGCATCGGAGGAAACACACGGATCAGCAAGGCTCGTGTAAATGTGACAATTAAATCACTACACAGCAACTTTACAATGCGAATGGAAGCATTTGTACTGCCAAATATAATATCGGATCAACCTGCCCAATCGATCAATAATTCAAATTGGAGCATGCCGAGTAATCTGCCACTTGCTGACCCGTACTTCAACAAACCAGGCAAAATCGATCTGTTGATTGGAGCGGAGCATTATTACTCAATACTGCTCCCTCAACAACACAGAATATTACATTCTGGTCCAGTTATGCAAAAGACTGAATTCGGTTGGATTATTGCTGGAAGGGTTAAGGCAGCAAATGAGTCGTCAGTCATTTGTGCGGCAGCAACTAATGAGGAAACTAATGAACTATTAGAACGATTTTGGACGCTGGACAACATGGAAACAGCAGAGAGACATCGAACACCGGTTGAGGCCCATTGCGAAAAGCATTTTTTGGATAATTTGCAGTTGGCAGTGGACGGGCGACTCATTGTAAAGCTTCCATTTTCTGAACACTATTCAGCCCTGGGAGATTCCATGGAAATTGCGACCAAACGATTTTTATCTTTGGAGCGCAGAGCTTCTGCAGATACGTGGAAACAGTATGCAGCGTTCATGTTGGAATATGAGGATCTGGGACACATGAGAGAAGTGCCACCACAACAGATTCCCAGAAGTCATTACTTCATCCCTCATCATTGTGTGCTAAAACCTGATAGCACCACTACAAAGCTACGAGTAGTTTTTGATGCATCCTGCAAGACGTCGTCAGGAAAGTCACTTAACGACATATTGCAAGTAGGACCCACTGTGCAAAGTGGCCTAATGTCAATCTTGTTAAGATTTAGAACGCATAAATATGTGTTCACTGCAGACATTGAAAAGATGTACCGCCAGATTTGGATCAATCCAGAGAACCAATTCCACCAGATGATTGTTTGGAGAAACAATCCCAAGGAACAGCTAAGGTACTATAGACTCAAAACAGTTACCTACGGCACGGCCTCAGCTCCATTTCTAGCAACGAAGTGTCTGAACCACTTGGGCGCAACACATATGGACAAATCACCAGTAGGAGCCACTGCATTAGTAAATGACTTCTATGTAGACGATTGCCTCACAGGAGCAGACTCAGTCCAAGAAGCTGTCCAAATTCGAGAAGAGTTGTTAAAGATCCTGCGTCCCTATGGATTTAACTTACGAAAATGGTGCTCGAACAACGAACAACTATTGCAAGGGATATCCAAGGACGACATTGCAAGCGAAGTAAACTTCGAGGACACAGTGGACAACTACAGGATTAAGACATTGGGACTTATATGGATGCCAAAGGGAGACCAACTGTGTGGCCGCGCCCAGAGCAGCACAGCGACGAAAATAACTAAACGTGTCGTTTGCTCTGAGCTGGCACAAATCTTCGACCCCCTAGGCTTGTTCGCTCCCGTCGTTGTGAAAGCCAAAATTTTCATGCAACGACTCTGGGAAGACAAACTCGAGTGGGATGACGAATTACCCACGCCCCTTCAGAACGACTGGAAGGACTATCGGGAGGAGTTGAAGAGCTTAAATTCGATGCAAATTCCTCGACACATATATGACGGAAAGGTTCCAATCACAAAGGAACTGCATACATTTGTGGACGCTTCGGAACGCGCATACGGCGCAGCAGTATACATTCGCGCAACGTACAAGAATAAACAAATTTCTGTGCGTTTGCTATGCTCAAAATCTCGAGTAGCCCCAACGGCAAAGCAATCACTCCCTCGATTAGAGCTTTGTGCCGCACTATTGGGTGCTGAGCTCGCGGACACGATTCGACGGGACCTGAACTTGAACGCCAACACAGTACCAGGGTACTTTTGGTCGGATTCTACGGTTGTCCTGTCATGGATCAATGCAGCTGCATCTACATTCCATACATTTGTGGCCAACCGAATAGCAAAGATCCAAGCATTGACGAGCCAAATTCAATGGCGCCATGTGTCATCTGCTAACAACGCAGCCGATGTTCTGTCAAGAGGAATATCTGCACGAAGATTACCCGAGCATAATTTATGGCTATACGGACCATTGTTCCTGCATGGGTCTCCAGACAAATGGGCAACCATACCCAACATCATTCCAAGCAACCTGGAAAGGAAAACAAAACATATAAGCCTGGCAATATCCCCATCTACAATAGGTGAAGAATTGTACACTTGCAGACACAGTCATTCGTTCCACAAGTTGCAACGCATTGTGGCTTACATGTTGCGCTTCTGCTACAAAAAATACAGATCAGCAACTTCCACGCTTTGCATCAAGGAACTGGATTACGCGCGCAACTTAATTTTGCGGACAATACAACAAGTTGAATTCACTGCTGATCTCAAAATGTTGCGACGATACAATACAGTGGACAAAAAGAGTCCTATTTCTTCGCTGTCGCCAATACAAGGTGCAGACGGCCTTATGCGAGTTGGAGGTCGCTTGGAGCAAGCCCCACTCCCATACAATGCAAAACATCAGATTTTGTTGCCGTACAACGACCCAATTGTAAAGATGCTATTGCGCGATTTGCATGAAGATAACATGCACTGCGGCGCCCAAGCCTTACGAGCAACGGCAAGGCAACAATACTGGATCCTGAATGACAAAACTATGTCAAGAAATACCATTCACAACTGCGTAAAATGTAACAAGGCAAAACCAAAGTTAATGAACCAAATTATGGGAAACTTGCCTGCCGATCGAGTAACACCGACACGCCCGTTCCTCACTACAGGTGTAGACTATTGCGGACCAATCTGGATTCATCATAAACTTCGCGGAAAGCGACCAGATAAAGCATACATTGCCGTCTTCTGTTGTTTCTCTACCAAAGCGGTACACCTTGAGTTGGTGAGTGATCTAACAACAGACGCCTTTTTAGGAGCCTTACGACGCTTCTTAAGCCGTCGAGGCAAGTGTCAAACAATTCATTGTGACAACGCCACTAACTTCATTGGAGCAAACAACCAACTAAAGGAACTACAAGGATCAATCTTTGGCGAAAAGAGCCAAGCAGAAATCATCAATCAATGCAACAAAAAACAAGTTGCCTTCAAATTTATTCCGCCACGAGCGCCATCGTTTGGAGGGCTATGGGAGGCTGCGGTCAAGTCTGCAAAACGACTTTTGGTCACTACGACCCATACCGCATCCCTGACATTTGAAGAATTGAACACTGTGATCATCGAAATTGAAGCAATTCTCAACTCTCGCCCAATCACACCTATGTCAAATGATCCAACGGATACAACCGCCCTCACTCCAGCACACTTTTTAATTGGGGAAACGTTGACTGCTCCTCCCGATGTAAACATGGACCGAAACGAAAAATCCTTGGTAAAACGTTGGGAGTTAGTATCCAGACTAAAGCAAGGATTCTGGAAGCGATGGTCCCAAGAATACTTGCAAGAACTGCAAGCCAGGCACAAGTGGAAATCCGTTAATTCCAACATTGAAGAAGGTATGCTTGTGATCGTCAAGGAAGACAACGTGCCCGTGATGAGTTGGCCAATGGGACGCATTGTCAAAACATACCCAGGACAAGACAATTACGTCAGGGTAGTTGACGTCAAAACTGCATCAGGCACCTACAAGCGCCCTATAAACAGACTTGCGCCCCTATTTCCAGAAGACATGGCCAAAAAACGAATTGTCAACGACGCAGAGGACACAGATAAACATGAGGCGCCACCCGTACAGCGGAGACGACTGATGTCGCCAACTATCACCTCATCCATGCTAGTTCTGCTTCTCATGTTACCCTTGGTGCTGACACAGTCAGTGTCTGTAAAAAGATTCGACACAAAGCCTGGAATATTTTATGAAAAAATTGGAACAACAAAGAGAGCTATATCCGACTGGACCATAATTATATATTATGAATTGGAACCATACTGGCGAGACATGAAGACATTTGAGTTAGGAATAAACGAATTCAAATACATATGCCCAGAATTAAACAATGTGCACACGTGTGATTCAATATCACAGCATTTTCGGCACCTGTTCGACGAGTTGCAGATGTCAAATGCACTTTTGCAACACACACGAAGACGCAGATCCCCATTTGATGCAGTCGGCAATATTGCAAACAGTCTATTTGGAGTTCTAGACTCGGATTACGCCAAACAAATGACGAAGGTCATAGAGGAGGTAAAAGGCAACGAGGCATTTTTACTGCACCTACTGAGAAATCAAACATCAGTACTTGACTCAACTATCAACGTTGTCAAAAAGACCAGGTCTACATCGGACAAGCGGCTAAAACTACTTGAGCAACAAGTAGCACTCATTAGCCAAAGCAGAGGAAGGTACACAGGCGCACACCTCACGGAAACGTACCTGGCGCTGACAACTCAACTAACACTTCTGACAGCCACGCTGCAGCGCATGCAATCAGAAATAGTGGACGTTCTGACAGGAATTCGCCACCATACAATCAGCCCAACATTTATTTCCCCTAATCAGCTGAAGGATCAATTGGATCAGATACGGGATCATTTGCCACCAGATCAAACGCTCCCCGTGACAACATCCAACGTAGTTCAACTATACAGAATAATGCGAGCAGAAGGAACAGCCACCGACACTCACGTAATATTTAGAGTAATATTACCACTAGTGTCAACATCAATACTAGAGCTGTTTAATATCGTGCCAATTCCGGTGTGGGACTCAACAAGTTGGAGATTGTTTGAGCTCAAAACACCTATAATAGCAGTTAACAACCACAGGGATCAATTCATGGGACTGACACAAGATGATCTACGACGCTGCCTCACATTACCAAACGAAGAGTACATATGTTTTGACCATCAAGCGACGTTCAATGTAAACAATCGATGTGAGTTTCAGCTCTTTAACAACAAAACACCAACAGTGTGTCAAACAACTCACAGAACCACCAAGATGGTTTGGGAAAAGACACACCAACCTAACAGGTGGATCTTTGCAACACACGCTGCAATGGAACTGCAAGCCGTATGCAACGGAACACCATCCACAATACAGCTAGAAGACACCGGACTACTCTCATTATCATCTGGTTGTACTGCACGCAATTTGGAGATTAGCATCAGTACGTTTGGCACCATCGTAAGTCAAATAAGGCCAAGTTATGCACACTTTGGCGACATAAGTAAGCCAAACATCACCCATGTACCTGCGACAAATATCAACATCTCAGAGTACAAGGTGCAAGAAGACAAGGACCTGGACGATTTACAGCAGAAATTGGCAACACTGAACAAGCAAGAGCTGCCTACCCAACCACGTTCAGCTTTACACAATCATATAGCATCATATGCTGCATTAGCTATATCCGTTATCTTGCTATGTGCCTATGCAATGCGAAAGAAACGCCTTTGGACTGTGCAACCAACGGTTCCCAGGAATGAAGTCATCAATACACCTACTCCAGCCGCAATACCAAGACGATTCATACTAGACCAAGACGATGGTTGAAAACCGTTTCAACGGCCGGGAGAATGTTTAGGTGTATATATATATTTAAGTCACAACATACACAAATGACACACAATAATAAACACAATGTAATTATGTCAACAGTCAAATTGTCTTAGGTCAGAAATACTGCACACATACTACACATACACACAGACAAATACTGCTGACTACACATTACGGGTTACTCGTGCAACGGTCAGTCAACCCGGCAGTTGCCAATTCGCAATTCTGCATTGGCAAGCAAATGCTGCGTCCACAATAACCCAATTTATAACAATAACCAAAATTTATATTGATACCATAAAACTGTAAACCTAAGCTATTTTTACCTATAAATATTGTTACGTTTTTGTTAATAAAATCAGTGCTATACATACTACCAACATAGAAGTATTCATTCATTTCATCAAGGAATTTCCCTCTCCGTAGTCCAATTAGTTACAAGTGCTAATTGCGACGCTCTTTACGCAGTCAGTTTATGTACTGAATGCTTAATATTAAATCTTACACAAACAACGAGAACAATCACATTGCCGCCTCACTCACACTCAATACTATATAATATAATATAACTTATTGCAAGCATACAATAAGTGAATGTCTGTTGCCGACGGGACCACCTTATGTTATTTCATCATGGCCTGGCGCATATAAAACGCCGGCAGCAGAGAGGGACAACAGTAGCAGAAGCTTGGCACGAGCCTAGCCAACGCCGCAGCAGAGGCCTGGCACGAGCCGAAAGCGTGGGCAGCGACGCCCGCAACTGCAGCGCAGCCGAGAACAAAGAGCAGCGAAGGGCTACGATCGCCTCAACGAGAAAAACGCCGAAGACAGTCACGCTTAGACCCCGGAGCGAGTGAGTTACGCTGGGGCCATGATACAAAGAAACAAGATAGCGCCTTGCGCATGTCGAACTATCGGTGTCATCGGTGTCAGCTGTTTATTTTTCGCGCGTTTCAATTCAACAAAGTGCGCTGCGAAGTGTTTGGTTGCAACAACCATTCAATTGATAACAATAATAATGATATTAAAATTAGTTTTTTCAGGTTTCCAACGGACATGGCGTTGCAAAGGAAGTGGATTTCCTACTGTCGGCGGAAGGACATGATCAACGTGAAGGATGGGAGGATTTGTTGTGCGCATTTCTGTGTGGATGACTTCGCTAATGAAATGATGTATAGAATGGGTAGGTTGATTTTTTAAAAACATAAACATTATTTTAACTGGAACACTTGTAGGCTTTGCGAAGCTACACATTTTAAAAGCGAACGCTCATCCATCTGCTAGCAGTCAACCACCGGAGAAAACTCGCAGGGATGTCAAAATGGAGGAACGGAACCGAGTGGATTGGGCAAACAACATTTTGCGAGAGGCGGCAGAACCCGCAGCGGAGGAACTTGCAGCGGTGGAACGTGCAGCGGAATTTAAGAAGCTCCACCCGCAATAATAACGCAACCGACATCGCTGAGGAAGAGGACATTGCCGACCAAGAGGGATTAGCGAGGGAGAGCGGTACGAAATGCCAGAGATGCGGGTGGGTGCTTTGAGTGACGTGACGTTCACTTGGCTGAACCACGTCAGCGAAGGCGGACTATCGAAACCAACTGACAGGATGATGGGAATCGTGAAGCGGCTGCGGGAAATATTTTTAGAGGTTAATGGTGATGGTTTAGAAGTAAGTTGTAATTATTTAAAAAAACATTTAGATTTAGCAGAAAATGTAAACTGTGATGTTAAGATTAAGAAAATATGTTTAAGATCAATGATGTATTTTAGAATAAGAGTTTTAAATAGGAATATTGTAATTAATAATACTAGTCGTAAGAGGAAACTTACTAAAACAATAACTTAAGAAATATGTAAATAAATATAAAATAATATATTAAATTGACATTTGATTGGTTTTCATTTAAATATGCACACAAAGCCAAACAACAAAAGACTGTATTTTTTATTTATCGTTAATATTAATATAATATTAATATTTAGTATGCTTGCGTTCAACAACTAATTATTTCGATTCAAAATATAGCTATTTCAAACATTTTGATTGCTTGATTAGTTTTGTTTTAATCAAATAAACAAAAACCACCCTCATATTGTACAGAAAATTACAAACAGCTGACACCGATGTCGTACATGCGCAGAACGTCGTTCAAAATTTTGCGCGGTCGGCGCTATCTTGTTTCTTTGTAGTTCAAGTCGCGATCGCTGCGGGAAATATAAAGAATTGCACAAGTGAAACAAGTGCGCAGTTGGTGAGGAGCAAAGGAAACAGGAGCACGGAGCCAGGCAAAGACAAACACCAGAGCATCAAGGAGTTCCACAACAACATACACAAAGGCCGCCAAGGAGTCAACACAACAATTTCACACGAGGAGCCAGGGTAAGCGACGCTGCGGTGTCCATTTTCTTTTTGTAAGACTAGTTTGGTGCGAGTAGGCAGGCTTGCGTAGGATAGCATTCATAAGCAATAAAAGAGAGAAAATTTATAACGAAATGAAAGGGAAACGAGGTGTTATTAATTGGTGAAACTGCACTGAACCAAAAAATTTTAAAGTACAATTTGATAAGAACCTATCAATTGCAATTTTGTGAAAATTGATAGGAAAAACGTTTGTTTGATCTGATTTACTGAACAATCGACGTTATTATTGAATTTCGTACTTTCAATTTTTAATATTCATTATTTTCTGCGTTAAATTCTGTTAATTTGACGTGATTTCATATCTTTTTGCAATTTGTCTGCTACAATTAACATAGTTGATCTGTTTTACTGTTAAATTGATATTAAATCCTGTAACAATGTTCATAGTTGATCTGTTCTACTCTTATATTGATATGAGCTACTGTAACTATTTACAGAGTTGATGTGTTCTACTGTTTAATTGATATGAACTACTGTAGTTTTGAAGAAATGCACATGTTCCAGTCGTTATTTACAGTTATGTATGTTCGCATTTTTTTTGGGAATAAGTGCAAATTACATATGCAAAGTGCTTGGTACAGTCATTGTCCTATTAATTGTGTTAAAGTGCAGTTTAACTTTCAAATGGCCGGGTTAGAAAATTTATTTTTGGTGCAAAACTCATTAAATAATGTGGAAAGTGTCCATGTCTTAAATGAATTTGACGAAGTGTACTTGTCTGATCAAGAGCTTTTTCTTGATGAATTTAAAGATTTATTTGGGGGTGATATTAATTATTCTTATTATATTTTAATTAGCCGACGGTGTACAAAATTGTTCTCTTCTTCTTCTTTTTTACAAGTGATCTCTTACTTTTTCGATGATTCAATTACATTGATCGAGCACAACTCGATAGTTTAAACATGATAGTTGTTTACAAATGAGTAAAATTGTAATCGATACGAATATTCGAAGTCAACTATTGTCGATAACATTATTCATTGACTAATAGGCAATATAAATTAATATACATATTGGGTTTTGACCCAACATCCCGGCCCCATTGAAAGAACATAGTGCTTTCAAGATACAGGCAGCACTGCTAGCTTGTGAATAGGGCGACGAACTATTCCTTTGCTGGTTCGAACATCGGCTACGCGTACAATGTTATCCTTGCCTGGTATAACAGCTTGGATACGACCCAAGAGCCAGCGCTGGGGAGGTACGTGATCTTCATGGATGATGACCAAATCGTTTACACGTACGTTCGGTGATGCCTTGGTCCAGTTACTGCGTGCCTGTAACTCGCTGATATATTCTCGTGACCAGCGTTGCCAAATGTGCTGTTTGATGACAGTGACTTGTTGCCAGCGTTTCATGTTGTCCAACTTTGTTTCTTGTATTGGTATTTCAGGTAAGGCACGAAGTGAGTCACCCACCAAGAAATGACCAGGGGTGAGAGCTGCTAGGTCGTTTGGGTCTGACGAAAGTGGGCACAACGGTCGAGAATTTAAAATGGCTTCGATTTCCGTAGTTGCCGTCGTGAGCTCCTCGAAAGTGAATCGGACATCCTTGAGTGTTCGGTTTAATAATCCCTTTACACTTTTTACGGCAGCTTCCCAAAGACCTCCGAAATGAGGTGCTCTGGGAGGAATAAAATGAAAATTAATGAATTCCTTATTACAAAAACTGGTGATTGATTTGATAGTTTCCTGCTTGAACAGGAACTGTTTGATGGCCTCCAATTTGTTATTTGCACCCGTGAAATTGGTGGCGTTGTCACAAAATATGTCTGAGGGTAATCCGCGTCTAGCGTTTAGGCGCTTGAGGGCGGAAATAAAGGCATCTGTAGTCAGATCCGACACGACCTCGATGTGTATTGCTCGAGTAGCAAAACATACAAACACAGCTATATAAGCCTTTGTGGGCGCCTTTCCACGGATGCGCAAGTACAGATTTACTGGTCCGCAGAAGTCAACGCCGCATCTTGAGAACGGCCTAGACGGAGTGATCCTTTCGATAGGTAGCTGACCCATGATCTGTTTCTGCAAAACAGGTCGATAGCGAACACAGTGTATGCATGAACGTACGACTCGACGTGCCACATCCCGAGCGTTGATGATCCAGAATTTCAGGCGGATGAGAGCGACTAATGCCTTTGGACCAGCGTGATAGTTAGCTAGATGCATGTACCTGACGTACTGATGCACAAAATGATCCGTGCTTGGAAGCAAGATTGGATGTTTTTGGGCACTAGGAATGTCTGCCAGCTCCAAACGGCCTCCAACCTTGATTAACTCGAAACCATCAGTGACCTGTAGGAAGATGCAAAGATTTTTGAAGTTAGTGTGAATTGACTTGCCCTTTCTTAGTAGGCTCAGTTCTTCGGAGAAGTGTTTTGACTGCAAATTCCAAATTATGCAGTGTAGTGCACGTGTCAACTCCTGGGTCGTAAGTGACGGTGCCTTCAACGACGATTGGATTTGCGTGCGCTGTACGAAACGAAGCATCCAAGCGACAACAATTAAACAGCGATGATGTGAGCTGATCTTGTTTACGACGTCGAGCAGGTAGTTGTTCGTGTGAGTTAAGGCAAAGCAAGATTTGCGCTTTTCCAAGAGTACCTCATCCATGTCAATATTGCCTCGTTTGGTTATTGGCCATTGGGCTTCCTCCTCTCGAAGATACGCAGGCCCTTCAAACCAAATTGAGTGTTGCAACTCTGTGACTGTACAGCCCCGAGAGAGTAGATCTGCAGGATTGCAGTCTGTTGGTACGTGCCTCCAGCGGCAACTTGTAGTTAGTTCCTGAATCTCTGAAATCCGATTGCCGACAAATGTTGATAATGTGGCAGAGTGTTGATTTATCCAATGAAGTACGATCTGGGAATCTGTCCACAAAAACGTTGTTGGTTGTAGCTTGTCGAAGATTCCCATTATCCTGCTGTAGAGCCTTGCAAGTAGGTGTGCACCACACAGCTCTAATTTGGGTAATGACAATTTCCTAATTGGTGCCACCCTTGATTTTGAAGTAATGATCTGCACCCTGATTTTGCCAGTCGTCCCAACCGTACGTGCGTATATGCAGCAGCCGTAAGCTCTGATAGAAGCATCGCAAAATCCATGCAACTGTACCGATTGGATGTTGGGTTGTAAGCAGTAGCGCGGAATGGCGACTGACTCCAACGATGAGAGTGATGATAAGAATGATGTCCATGCAGCATGAAGGTTCTGTGGAACCGATTCGTCCCACTGAAGCTTTAAAAGCCAGAGTTCTTGGAGTATGAGTTTAGCTACGATGATGATGGGCGACACGATTCCCAGCGGGTCGAATAACGACGAAGCGATCGATAAGATAGTTCGTTTTGAGACCTGTTCCGATGTCTGTCTGGGTGTAAACGAGAATAAGAAGTTATCAGCTTGCTGATCCCATTTCAAACCGAGTGTGCTGGTTATAAGGTCGTTTTCCAAGTTTAAGTCTTTGATAGTGCTGTCGTCAATGAAGTCCTCATGATGCCATTTTGCAAGTTCGAATTTAGCGCAGTTAAGAATATATAGAACTTCGTTCTTAATTTGCCGAAGAGTATCAATGGTGTCTGCTCCACAAAGAAAATCATCTACGTAGAATGATGACTTGATGGCCTCTGCACCGATGCGATGTGTGTCGAAGTATTTGTCTGCTATGTAGGAAAGACTGCGAAAAGATAGGAAAGGTGCTGGAGCTGTGCCATAGGTAACCGTGTTGAGTTGATATGTTCTTATACTTTCGGAAACTGTTTTTCTCCACAGAATGTACTGAAATTTACGGTCCTGAGGGTGCATCGCGACTTGTCTGAACATCTTTACTATGTCCGCCGTAATCACATAACGATATGTACGAAAGCGTAACAGCAGTGTGTATAAGTCCGGTTGAATTGTTGGTCCGACCAGTAGCAAATCGTTAAGTGATTTTCGCGTTGTCGTCTGACAGGACGCATCGAAGACTACTCTTAATTTAGTAGACGTACTATTTGGTTTGAGCACGCAATGGTGCGGTATGTAGTAGTGAGGTTCATTGATCGTTGGCTGCTCAACCAAGCTCATGTGACCCAATATTTCAAACTCATGCATAAATTCCACGTACTGTTTCTTGATTTCTGGTAAATGATTTAATCGACGTTCAAGAGCCTTGAATCTTCTTGTGGCTGTGTCCAGTGAGTCACCCAGCACATGAGGGTCGTCTTTAAATGGCAAGCGAACTACAATTCGCCCATCGTCTTTGCGTTCTACAGTCTCTACGAAATTATCTTCACAATGGCGTTGTTCTAGAGTGTAGATATCCGAGAGCTTAGCAACTTCTTCAATACGCCACAGGCGCTCGATATTTTGATTGATGGCATCGTACACGGTTGTAGAATACTGATGTACCACTGGCGGGTTTGTTTTCCACCGACCTGTAACAATCCAGCCTAGTAACGTTTTTTGTAGTAACGGCAAGTTAGCTCCAAGCTTGATTTGACCAACCGATAGTATCTCGAAGAAGGTTTCCGTCCCTAAGAGCAGATCAATGCGACGCGACTTATTAAATCTTTCATCGGCCAATGACGTGTTCTGCGGTAGTTTCCATGTTGAGATATCAATCTCCGAATCTGGGTGGTATGCAATGTGAGATGTGATGCAAAAGTCGAGTGACATTTCGAAATCATTGAACCGTGATTTAATTTCAGTAGATGTACGATGTTTTAATCGAGTTGAATTCCCAATGCTGCGAATTTCCATGTGATGCTGATTTCGTGGTATGCGAAGAGCTTGCGCAAACTCCTCGGACATGAAATTAACTTGCGAACAAGAGTCTAGCAAGGCACGTCCGACCTTGTAGCAACCTGAGGCATCTTTGACCAGAACCAAAGCCGTGGCCAAAATGACATGCTCCACTTGTTCACCTAGATGTGTGTGAGCAACTGCATCTGGAGATTGTTCAATGCCTGATTGAATTGGAGAAGGGCGCTGTAGTGCGGACGAGTCAGTCCTATCCCGATGCAAGAGTGTATGATGTGGATGCGAACAGAGACGACATCTTTGCGTTGAAGGGCATCTTGAAGCGAAGTGGCCTTTATTGAGGCAGTTGATGCAGAGTCCTAAGCGTTTTACGACGTTGATCCGATGATCAACTGACGAATCAGTGAGTTGAGAACATTTGAAGGTTCTGTGCTCCGTGCTGGAGCAAGCCTGACACGATTGTGCGGCGACGTTGAAGCTCATGCCATGGTGTGGCCTTGATGAGTTTGGCTTGCCATGTTGAGGGTTTCCATTGCCGTCAGACATGGGCTTGGTAACAGATTCCAAGAATTGACAGTGACGCTCTAGCATTTGGACGCAACCAGCCCACGACGGTAGAGTCGTATAGTCTAGCGATTCGTTCCACTTACGTTTGGCTTCCTGGTCAGTCTTGTTGATGACGATGGAGATGAGCATCATCTGAGCGATTTGTGATTCAGTTCCTAGCGACTGAAGCGAGTTGTACAATGCCGATGCATTGTCGACAAGGCTGCGTAATTGTGTTGCGTTTGATTTGGTTGCATTAGGCAATGCAAACAGTGATGCGATGTTATCCAGAAATATGAGCGTAGGATTATCGTAGCGCTGTTTCAAGCGCTCGAGAGCTTTTGGATAATTATCAGCAGTTATCTGAAATGCCTTGACGGTTTCTAATGCTGCACCTCGAAGGCAATTCAGAAACTGGTTAAATTTCTCAATGGGCGACAGCATACCCTGGTTACCAACGATTTGTTTAAATGATGTTATAAAATTTTGATATTCTGAGTACTTGCCGTCGAATACCGGTAACGATAGTTTCGGCACTCTTATGGATGACGTATATGCCGTGTTCAGATGAGTGGCTTCAACAGTAGTGCTGTGAGCATCCGGTCCAAGTTGCTCCTGAATGCAAACTTTAGTTTCAACGAACAATTCCTCCAAGTCTGCGTAGGTAGTGCGCTGCGACTCCTCCGCATCTATTTGTTCAATATCTCCTTGAAGCGACAGAGCCCGCTTGAAATACGCCTCCAGTATTGACAAACGGCATGTGAGTTCTGCTGATGAGAGCGTTTTCCTTGGATCCACCGTAGTCTTGATGCGAGTTATGTTTCTGCGAATATTTGAACGTTGTTGTTTTAGCTGTTCCAATTGTTCTTTGTCTGCCATTTTGACTGATCACGGATAAACCCAGGACAATTGCAAACTATGTAAAATACTGCAAGGGTAGCGGCGAAGACGAGTTCCAAAAGTTGGCAAAGAATAGCGTGGATCACACACAAATACAGCCTTGAGCGTACGAATGTGCGATAAAGTGAGGTTATGCAGCAACGTGTTGGCTATTTGGCCGGCAACCAAGTGTACGCGGGGCAACAGGTCGCGTCAAATGTCCAACGACGAGGTGAATGTACGAAAGTGAGGTTATGCAGCAACGTGTTGGCTATTTGGCCGGCAACCAAGTGTACGCGGGGCAACAGGTCGCGTCAAATGTCCAACGACGAGGTGAATGTACGAAAGTGAGGTTATGCAGCAACGTGTTGGCTATTTGGCCGGCAACCAAGTGTACGCGGGGCAACAGGTAGCGTCAAATGTCCAACGACGAGGTGAATGTACGGCAATTGCTGGCCCGAACGATATCGGCTACAGCAATGTACGGCAATTACTGGCCCGAACAATATCGGCTACAGTAATGTGCGGCAATGTTGCGATTGTGTGTGCAGGTGCGGGTGGCGTGAGTGCACACGCCGGAAACGATGATGATATTTGTACCTAGCTGGTAGGTACCCGACTGGCTTCCAATGATGCGTAGACTGTTCAAGCAGTTGTAGGAAACCAACTCCAAAAACTGCGACAGTTGCGAAGCGGCTTGCAAAATCACTTATTTTGCAGGTTATGTTGAACGTACTCGCGTACACACATGTAAGGTGGCAAATTAACACTTTATTTTATAATAACAATATCACTAGCCCCACGTTGGGCGCCAAAATGTCTGATCAAGAGCTTTTTCTTGATGAATTTAAAGATTTATTTGGGGGTGATATTAATTATTCTTATTATATTTTAATTAGCCGACGGTGTACAAAATTGTTCTCTTCTTCTTCTTTTTTACAAGTGATCTCTTACTTTTTCGATGATTCAATTACATTGATCGAGCGCAACTCGATAGTTTAAACATGATAGTTGTTTACAAATGAGTAAAATTGTAATCGATACGAATATTCGAAGTCAACTATTGTCGATAACATTATTCATTGACTAATAGGCAATATAAATTAATATACATATTGGGTTTTGACCCAACAGTACTTATTACTCAGTGAATATTCAAAACAGAGTTAATAATTGTAAGTATTGAGGACATTTTCAGTCCTGCAATACAAATAGCAATAATGTCTAATGGCAAAAAATACTTTAGAAATAAGCTTATATAATAATATTAGATGTAAGATATATTATCACTACATTGCAACGCTTTTAAAATTACTGTACACTTATGTCACCAGTGTGGCCAGATTTTGCTAAGTTAATAATACGCTGGCTACAGATTGCCAATGACATTTTCAGTGTGTCCCTAAACATTAGTGTAAAATAAATAAATAAAAAAATAAAAAAGAGAGAATTGAATACTTTTTTGCCGCACCTCAAATTAGCCGCCACTAAAAATTTGCCGCCGGGGGCGGACCGCCCCCTCCGCCACCCCGTCGCTACGCCACTGTATCAATAGATCAGTTATTTCGAGGCTGATTGCTAAATTTCTCAATTTTGGTCGCACAAATGTTGTTCATTCAGGTGGAAGGCCACGTAAAACATCGCGACTAGAAGATTCAGATTCTACAGCATCTGCCAATAAAATACAAAGCAGCTTGGACTTGCAAGTTAGTGGTAGAACAATTCAACGACGGGCTGTTGAGGCCGGCTTGTTCAGTCGACGGCCAGCGAAAAAACCTTGCATATCGACAAGAAACCGAAGAGCCAGAATGGAATTTGCCAGGCCACATCTTAACTGGAGTGTCCAAAAATGGAAGACTGTGCTGTTTTCTGACGAATCGAAGTTCAATTTGATCGATTCAGATGGTATGAGGCGTGTACGCAGACCAAACGGACAACGACTAAATCCAAAGTTTTGGAAACTCACTGTTAAGCACGGAAGGGGAAATGTGATGGTCTGGGGAAGTTTTTCGGCGCAAGGAATGGGGCCACTTCATGAAGTTAATGGCATTATGGATAGGTTTCAGTATCTAAGTATACTTCAGGAGGTCATGCTGCCATTTGCCGAAGAAGAAATGCCACTTCAATGGAGGTTTCAGCACGACAATGACCCGAAACATACCGCAAGGGTGGTTAAGGATTGGTTGCAGAGCAGCGGCATTCAAGTTGTTCATTGGCCTGCTCAATCACCTGATATATACCCTATTGAGAACTTGTGGGACATAGTAAACAGAAATGTTAACCGAAACAGTTGCATAACTTAGCAAGATCTGCTCGAATCTATAAAAATTGCCTGGGAAGCTGTCTCGCCGGACATAATTCATAACTTAATATGCTCTATGCCCAAAAGATGTGCGAGTGTTAAAAAAAATAATGGATTCGCCACAAAATACAAATTCAAACATTTTTTTTAAATTTTTTTATAAGGTGCTTTATTTTTGTCGCTTAAGATTTACGAGTTAAAACGGTTTTTTGAATAAAATTTTTTGTTTTACAATTGTATTAGGCCAAACTCTTTTGTTTATCAATTTTTATGATCTTAATAATTAAAAAACACTAAAAATATCTTTGTTTTAATAAAAAATTTATCAAATGAAAAAAATGTTTTAAGGGGGTGCTTTAGTATTGTCCGATACTGTATGCCGGAGCTGCTTAAAGGAATGGCACTGAAATGGTACGTCGCCAATAATCAGCATTGGACCACGTGGGTGGCATTCGTCTCCAGTTTTCTGGAATATTTCTTGCCAAGAGGTTACTTTGAAAACTTAGAAGTCGAAGTGCGCAGAAGACGGCAAGCCTTGGGAGAACCGTTCAAAATATATATGGTCGAAATGCAGACATTGATGAGGCCCCTGCGTTTCTCTTGAAGAAAGGAGAAAAGGACGATATATAATAACAGCCGCCCGGAATTGCGCGGATACGCACGCCCAAACCAGTTCTCGACCCTCTTCGAGCTAATGCAGCTAGCAGAAGAGTTCGAGGAACTGGAAAAGGATAGAGAAAATATGAGGTTGCAAAGCGCGAGAAGCCAACACTCGCTACAGCAACAGCAAATCCAGCACCAGCAACACCAGCCTCAACAGCACAGAGACACACAACAAAATGCGCGCGAGAGCAACCAGAGTCGCCCAAATCGTGCGCGACTTTGGCCATGGAAGAGCAGAACCGGTACAACGGAGGTAGAGAGACCAACAAGATGCCAAGGCCAGCACCGAGAACCCAGACAAATGAAGCAAGGACACATATCAGCAACCCAGGAAAGGCATCTCGTGTGTGTGGACAGGAGGGACACTGGGCGATAGAATGTAGAAATCCAATGTTGGAATTCTGCTGGGTGTGTGGTCGCATCGGTCAACGTACTGCATTGTGTTGCCAATCGGGAAACGGAGAGCGGCGTCCGGCATCGAGGGGCGTGCGGGAGCCGCTAAGGTCTGCCCCCAGACACTGATCGGACACCTGCAAGACGAAGGGACGCAGTTGACTGCTACCGTGTGGATCGGCGACAGTCAATAAAAGGCTACAATTGACACAGGCAGACGGACATAACAACAGAATCTCAGAGCAATACTGATAATGCTCGGGGTGATTGACGATTTGGTGCTAGGATGCGATTTTATGACTGGCATGGGCACTGTGTTACAGTGTGTGGGACTGGTGGTCACCATCCCAACGACGCAAGGTTGAAAATCTGGAGGAGAGACTGTCGGTGGCAGTTGTCCAGATCACACCCAAGCTTGATACAAGTGTGCATGACAGCAGCAACCCAGAAAACGTTACCAAAAGCTACCATGAGAATCCAGAGATCGAGGAGTTTCTGCAGCGCGAAAATACAGCATTTGGGCAGCTTAAGGGAACGTCGCCAATAACGGAACACAAAATCGTGATGAGACCCATAAAGCAGAGATATTTTCCAAAGAATCCAAAGATGCAAGCGGAAATAAATCAACAAGTGGATGAGCTTCTGGAAAAAGGTTGCATTGAACCTTCGAACAGCCCACACGCGCACCAATAGTGATGGTGAAGAAGAAGACTGGGAAATGGCGGCTGTGCGTAAATTTTCGACAGCTCAACAGTAGATCGGTTAAAAACGCGTACCCACTGCCACGGGTGACTCATATTTTAGATCAGATACGTGAGGCACATTTTATCACTAGCTATGATCTAAAAGACGGGTACTGGCAGATAGCCATGGAGGAATCAAGCAGACCACTGACGGCGTTTACAGTCCCAGGCAAAGGAGTGTTCCAGTGGAAAGTAATGCCATTCGGGTGACACTCTGCACCAGCAACTTTCCAGAGGGCTTTGGACCGCGTCATTGGACCAGAAATGATGCCACACGCGTTTGCATATTTAGATGACATTATAGTCATCGGAAAAACGCTAGAGGAACACATGGTAAATCTAAAAGAGGTATTTCGGCGGTTGCCGGCAGCAAATCTGCGAATCAACGTGGACAAATGCGACTTTTTCAAAAAGGAGTTGAAGTATTTGGGCCACAGAGTTACAGATGAAGGGATCTGCACAGATCCGGGAAAGGTTGCTGCAATTGCAGAATTGAAACCCCCAGCCAACCCGAAAGAGTTACGGCAATACTTGGGCGGGGCCAATTGGTACCGACGCTTCGTGCCAGATTTTGCAACTACAGTGCACCCTCTGAACTCTTTGTTAAAAAAAGGCGCAAAATGGGATTGGACTGAGCAACAGCAAGCGGCTTTTGAAACAGTCACGGGGAAGCTGACTCAGTCCCCAGTGTTGGCAAGTCCCGACTTTTCAAAAACATTTTGCTTGCAGACGGATGCCAGTAACTATGGCCTGGGTGCGATATTAACCAAACATTCGGAGCAAGGTGAAAAGGTTATTTCATATGCCAGTAGATCACTAAACTAAGCCGAACGTAACTATTCGGCTACCGAAAAGGAGTGTCTAGCCATAGTTGGGGGGATCAAACACCTACGACCATTCCTGGAAGGCTACCATTTCGTAGCTATAACAGACCACATGGCACTGAAGTGGTTAAACTCAATAGAAAGTCCATCTGGCAGGATAGCGCGTTGGACACTTGAACTGCAACAATACGACTTTGAAGTCAAATACCGAAAGGGCAACCTAAATGTCGTCGCCGATGCACTTTCGAGACAGCCGCTTCCGGAGACATGCGGCCTTATTAAGATTGCTACAGAAGGAATGGCATCAGAGAACGCAAGCTGCACATGGATCCAAAAGTTGAAAAAGGAAATAGCGAC
Source organism: Scaptomyza graminum (assembly GCA_018901835.1). Classification (NCBI taxonomy): domain Eukaryota; kingdom Metazoa; phylum Arthropoda; class Insecta; order Diptera; family Drosophilidae; genus Scaptomyza; species Scaptomyza graminum. The sequence goes on along the minus strand of JAEIFL010000275.1, from coordinate 188,582 downwards.
AAGACCCCAGAAATACCCGGACTAAGTAGAGGAAGACGGAAACTTGTATCGGCATATACCGCACCGTGCCGGAGGTGGGGATGTAGAAGCATGGATGCTTTGTGTACCCAGCGGCAAGAGAAAATGGGTTTTGCAAGAAAACCACGACGCGGCCATAGCTCGAGTAGCGACACGCTACTACTGGCCAGGCTTGTACAGAGACGTGCGTACATATGTACACAACTGCGAAACATGTCAGCAATATAAGCCGAGCCAAATGGCTGCGGCAGGCAAAATGCTGACACAGATCCCAGAAGAGCCTTGGAGTACCGTGTGCGCGGATTTCGTTGGACCACTACCACGGTAAAAACATGGGTACACGATGCTACTGGTATTTTTCGACAGATTCTCTTAGTGGACTGAGTTGGTACCGCTGAGGAGCGCTACCACAGCCACGCTACAAAAAGGATATAGGGAGAGAATTTTGGCACGGTTTGGTGTTCTCATAACGGACAATGGTACTCAATTCACGAGTAAAGGCTTCAAGCGCTTTCTCGAAGAGTTAGGAGTTCGCCATCAATTCTCGGCACAGGAAAACCCCACGGATCGCGCGAATCGCACGGTGAAAACAATGATTGCACAATATACAAAGGATAACAAGCGGTGCTGGGACGAATTGTTGCCAGAATTGTCATTAGCCGTAAACACCAGCGTATCAGTATCTACAGGTTACAGTGCAGCGTATGTCACGCAAGGGCTACCAAATGCATTGTACGACAACCTTGCACTCGGAACGCGCTAAAACTGAGAGAAGTTTTTGAATTGGTGCGCAGGAGTTTGGAAAAGGCCGCTCAGGACCATGCGAGGTATTACAACCTACGGAGACGGCAATGGAAACCCTCCGTAGGCGACAAGGTGTGGGTGAAGCAGCATCACTTGTCAAATGCAGCCGAAGGTTTCGCTGCTAAACTTGCCCCTAAATTTGCTGGGCCCTACACAATTATAAATTTCGTATCGCCGGTTATTTGCAAATAGCAAGGCAAAACAGGGGAGAAGATACGGACAGCGCACATAGGCGACATTAAACCTCATGGAGGTGAAACGGACAAAAAAGAAGCATAGTCGTATTTAAAAAAAATATATGGGGACCCTGCAAAAAGAAATAAGAAAAAATATTATCTGAAAAAAAAGGGAGTGATAATGGTTGCAGTATTGGGCGTACTTCATTTACTCACCTGAATGCCCATTGCTTCCTGAAAAGGGGAAATTTTTTTTTTTTAATTAATTATTTTGTTGAGAAAAATAAAGGAAGTGAATATGTAATATTGTACAATGGCTCTACAAAAAATAAAAAATAAATAAATATAATAATATTAATAAACATGTAAGGTATTACATGTCTGTCGTTATATAAAAAATGATATTAAACAAATAAAAAAAAATTGTATAAGGTATTACATAAATTATAAAAACAAAATAAATAAATCAACGGGGCCTAGCTTGAAAGACACCGCAAGCCGAGCCTGACAAATTTGTGCGAACGGGCACGCTGCCACAAACGAAACACAAGATAAACCGCAATACTGCGCTGAGAGCGCTGACAAACATGGCTGCTGCGACGGGAAGAATACTGTACGTTGCACACTAACACTGTTGCGTTTGCGCACGTGTAAAAGGTATAAAAGGAGCCGACTACGAGGCAGTCGACTCTTTTGTGTGAAAAACAAATAGTGTTTAAGAACAAAATAAAAAGTACTTACCTAATAAAATGGACAAATGCGACAGCCAAGGCATTGTAGGAGGACGGACAGCCCATGGGCCAAGCCGTGACCCACGCGTGCACCCTCGCGGGCAGGTGAAAGGTGTGCTTGTGGTTGACGCGGCCACCATGGGTGTCCAAGGAGGAGCACGGCGCAACGTTGCGCGTCGAGGGCGTTGGGCTGGCCAGCCCTTTCCCAGGGCCAGACTAGAGCGGGAGTCGTCGCCGGACGTGCTGGACTTGAGGGCGTCTCCCATTATCGAGTCATGAGAGGAGCGGGAGCGCTTAGAGGAGCGACGACTGGAACACGAGGCGTGGCGACGCGAGCGCGATTACGATAGCGACGAGTGGGATCGGTCGCGGGAAGTGGTGACGCCGCCGAGTTATGATGAGGGCCACTTCATGGAAGTAAATCCAGATAGGATTCGGATGTGTTATCCGGAGGCGCCAACGACCCCCGAGGATGAACACCAGTTGGGCCCGGATAGCCCCGAGCGGGTGCCGTCGCCAATAATGCCCGACTCGCCACCGCCGGAGTGGTGCCGTGCGCGGCCACCGTCCCCATTTCCACGCGGGGAAAATTGCGAGGATGAGGGGTCCGAGGATGAGGTGATTTCGATCTCGTCCGAGTCGGAGAACGAGGAGAGGGTCCCGGAGGCGGAGGAGGGGGCATACGCAGGTCCCACCGTGTCAACAACGAGGAAGAAGCGGTTCAAAAACGAACGCTGGTTGCACACGGCAACACTGGTGGTCGAGTGGCAAGAGGAGGTTGCGGCCTCCTCGGAAGGTTTCTCGATTCGGGAATGTACACCGCCACCGGCTGAGCAACATCGACACCAGAACGCGCACCGACGCCACCACGCGCACCGACGCTGATGGAAATGGTGGTAACGCACAAACCGACAGTGGAACGAGCGAGGGAGGAGTCTCCGTGGGAGTGGCCGACACCGTTGCATGGGGGCACACCGCCTCGCCCCGAGACACCACCTCCGCCACCAACATGGGCGCCCAATCCGGCACGCCCAGTGTTCGGCCGGCAGGCTACATGCATGGTAGGGGAACGGCCAGCTCGCCCCAAGCTGCAGCGGCAGGCATCAGCCCCGGTTACGTCGCCAGGGTGGAGAGAGCTGGAGCGCAGCGAGTGGCCTCCGGAGGTGGTTGCGGCCGCGGAAGGGGGAGACGGAAGAAGGACGTCGCGTATTGTGTGGGTCCAGGGGACGCGATACAGGGTACGTATTTCGGCCAGGGGCACGCGGGCCTTTGCGCCGCTGAAAAGTCGCGAAGCAAGCGCGGGGCAAAAAAAAACAAGGTAGACATTTTTAATAAAAAAAAATATATATATATACATAAATCACTGCCGTAGAATTATTATTTAGCTGGAAAAAGGGGAAAAAAAAAGAAACAGGTATAAATGGTAAAACATTGGAATGCCACTCACCAAACATTGTGGTTATGGCGGCCGAGGTAAAGCAGCATACAGCAAGCCTGGAAAAGAGAAAAAGAGAGGGGTTAAAAGGTTAGGAGGGAGGGCGCGAGAGCGCGATTAATCTATTTCCTTACTTTTCTATATTCTCCTTACAGCAACAACAATCCTGTCCAAAGCAGAAGTCGAAAATTTCGCAATTTTGCCAATCATGGCCGGCAAATTGGTGGTGCGTGTTTACGCAGTGCTGCAGGCACATCATGGTATCGATCAGGCCGAGACTATCGCTGATCGTGCTATCGCATGAGGGGCATCGCACGACTGGTTGCTGCTTGCTACGAGGCAACCCATGGCTGAAGGTATCGCTGACTGGAAACTGCTTGCTATAAGGCAAACGCTAGGTGTGGGCATTTTGAGCTGGTCGCTACAACTACACTACTGGAGGGCGCCAAAATTCGAATTAAGGTGCAAAATTTGAATGTTGAAAGCAAGTGGAGTTCTTCCAATTCCGAAGAAGGAGGGGAGTGTGAGGAGCCATAATAAATTATAGCGCCTCACAAATGTTTATGGTTTGAATTACCGCAACCGGACCTGAGTTGCGGCGAATTCGCTTGCTGTCTTGCTCTGGCACAGGATGTCAGCGCTGTGGTACGTGTTTGACTGCTAGGGGTCATAAAAACACGTACCGTAATGTCGGGCAAAGCGCCGTTGGTGTGTGAGCGGTGCACTGTCGGAGTATAGTAATCACCGTCATACCAACGGCAGGCGTGATCAGCAACAGCGAGGAACCGTTGTTGCTAGGCAGACGTTTCTGGAACGATCACGCCACCTTTGCGCTTGATATGGCATTGACGGCACTGGCAGGCCCCGGTCCAGCGAGGCAGCGGGAACCTATAAAAGGAGCCGTTTGTGACAACGCGGGACAGTAGAGAAAAGAGTACACGCGATATTTAACCACGAAGTGCGAAAGTCGATAGTCACAAAACAACGCGCGTTTTGTGAATTACCAGGATAATATTTATGTAATAGACCAAGCAAAGACTCGCCTAGAAATAAGGATTTCTAGAGGGACTTGGATATAGTATAACTTGTGTGAACTTAACCTAGCAAAAACCTTGTGTAGTGTTGAATTGTGCAAGGGTACAATCCAAACTAAAACCAAGTACCGAAATTAGCGAGCCTGGCGAAAGACAGGTGCAGCGAATGCAGAGCCTGAGAGTAGGAGAGCTATTGGTGGAATCCTTGCGGTGACAAGGAAACCAAAGTGGTCCTGGCGAGTCTGGCGTTGCGAGCTAAAACCTCGTCGAGTAGGCGAATAGCTGAACCTGGTGCTTGGTGCTGTTGGAGCACCATAATTGCGGGATAAAAGCCGACTAGCAAGGGTTTTGCGAAGGGTTAAGGAAGCGTTGTGTAACGTTAAGTAAATCGAACATTGTGCAACGAAAAGTGACAGAGTCTGACCTCTGATAAATATACGTATTAAACTATAAAACAATTGTGTTATTATTGTCGTAGCCGCCACAAATACAAATTTGTTGGCACGTTCCATCAGCACCGCAAGAGTTTAGCCCAGCTAAAAACCCGTGACAACCTTAGGTTCGTTACAAAGTGAGTTACTCCCATACATTTTGGAGCACTTTGACCCATTCCAAACACAAAACACATTACCCATTCCACTCCTGCCGCCTGATTGTCGCACAAGCTGAGGGTTTGATCGCGAGCGAGAATACAAAAACAAAACAAATGTTCAGTGACACCTTCGCGTCGCACAAGCAAAGTAAAAAAAAAAAGGATTGCAAAGGGGTACGGAAGCGGCAGGGGTGTAAATTGCCGCAAATATGTTCTGATGCAGATGGGGATGCCACCAGCTATCTTCCTACCTAATTTGGTGACTCTGGCTCAAAGTTTGTAAAAGGTTGGGGAAGAAGGGCTGGAGGCGGTATGGGTGTGCCTGGCTCCAAAATATATTTGGGGGTCGCTACCAGTTGTCTTCCAACCAAATTTGGAGACTCTAGCTCAAATACTATGAAAGATACACGCATTCCCGTTTTTAACGAAAAGTTGGGGCGGCGTGGCATCCAAATTTTTGATGCAGATCTTAGTTTGATGTCAATTGCTAACTTTCTACCAATTTTGGTGACTCTAGTTTAAAGTTGTAAAAAGGGTGTGAAGGGGGGCTGGAGGAGTTATGGGTGGGCGTGGCATCCAAATTTTTGACTCAGATCTTAGTTTGATGTCAATTGCTATCTTCCTACCAAATTTGGTGACTCTAGCTCAAATTTATAAAAAGTTGGTACTAGCTCCCCTGTGAGCAGTAAGGGGGGCTTGGCTCCAAAACAGATCATGCAGATCTTTGGAGATCGTTACCAGCTATCTTCCTACCAAATTTATAGACTCTAGCTCAAACACTATGAAAAATATACGCATTCCCGTTTTTTTTTGGGGATCGTCATCACCCATCTTGGCGCAAAATTTTTTAGCTCCACCTCAAAAACTGAAGAAGCTATAAGCGTTTGTGATTAAAAATTGCAGGGGGGCTGGAGGCGGAATGGGTGGGCGTGGTTCCAAAATGTTGATGCAATTTTTTCGGGGATGCCAGGAGCTATCTTCCTACCAAATTTGGTAACTCTAACTGTAAGGGTGTGCGGAATAGGTGGATATGTCGATTTTGAGTTATCGAATTTATCAATTTGCCAGCACCACAGTTATCGTAGAGCCCCAATCTTAGAACTTGTCCCGGCCATAGATAAAGACATTTGCAAAGTTTCAAGTCTCTAGCTTGAAGGGTGTGGAAAAAACTTGCGAACATACAGACGGACGGACATCACACACCATGACGGACATTGGACAAACCCAATATACTCTTTACCTTCGGTATTGAGTATAAAAAAGGACAGAAAACAGGACAAAAATTGTTTTGTGCAATTTTAAGCTATTAGCATCAAAATGAAGCTTGCACAATTCCGTGAGGTGATAATAAACATAAACATAGCTAATACAGCTTCCTGGTGACAAGATTGGGGACAATCCACCGGCTTAAAACAAATTATGCTTTTTTGTGCGAGGCACGATGCGTTTTGCATATGTTTTTTTGTCGCCATATACGCGCGAATGTGATCTATTTTGCTATTAAGACTGCATATGCAGTATCTGCGGTATGCCTTATTGGTGTGCGCTTCATCTGGCTGCTGTAGCCAGCAATCACAAAATTTTTGTTTGTACGAATCTTTCGGAATTATTTAACTTTATTTTTCACTTTTGTTGTACATAAGATTACAAATGATATCGAAAATACATACAAAGTATGTAAAAAAGGATGCCACACCGTTTTAAAAAGATCGCTGTTTTTAATAGATCGGATGACACACTGTTTTTAAAGAAAACTTTGAAAAAAAGATTGAAATAAATGAATCAAATCAAATCTGAAAAAAGGCCAGATTTCCGGATAGGGGATGTTAGATTATGACAGATCTGTCCGGAAAAAGGCCAAATCGGCATCACTGTTGTTGGGTCCGCTACTTTTTGTTGGTGTCATTGATTTAAAAAACAACAACTAAGCAAAACTTGGTGCGTCCAGAAAAACTTGGCACACCAGAAAATGTTGTGGGGGTGGATTTGCATACTTGCTTAACTTAGACAAAACGCAAGAACGATAAAACTCAGATCACGAAGTTAGTGGTTTACACGTTGTACAGTGAAGTCAATTTTTGACTTATTTTGAAGTATTTATTTATAACACTTACTTTAAATTAAGTTGTTAATTTGTTTTGTTTATAATAATAAGTCGACTTTAGACTTAACAATTGAAGCAACATTATATATAGTTGGATAAGGACTACTGAGAAAACCACAATAAAAAGCAATTGGAAACGTTGCAGTCGGACGCAATCGACTCCGCTATACTCGATACCAGTATTTAAACCGGTAAAAAGAGGCCTGATTGCAAAGGGGTACGGATGCGGCAGGGGTGAAAGCTGCCTTAAAAATTCTGATACCGATGGGCATGCCACCAGCTATCTTCCTTCCAAAGCTCAAAGTTTGTTAAAGGTGGGAGAAGAGGGGCTTTGCGCGGTATGGGTGGGCATGGCATCCAAATTATTCCTGCAGATTTTTTAGGGATGTCACTTGCTATCTTCCTACCAAATTTGGTGACTCTAGCTCAAAGTTTGTAAAAGGTTGGGGAAGGGTGCTGGGGGCGTTTAGCTCAAAAACTATGAAACATACACGCATTCCCGTTTTAACGAAAAGTTGGGGCAGCTGGGGTTGGCTAGGGCGGTATGGGTGGGCGTGGCCAACCAAAGTTTTGATGCAGTTTTTTGGGGATCGTCATCACCTATCTTGGCGCAAATTTTGGTGGCTCTAGCTCAACTGAGGAAGATATAGGCGTTTCTGATTAAAAATTACGGGGGGCTGGGGGCGGAATGGGTGGGCGTGGCACCACAATTTTTCGGGGATCTTCCTACCAAATTTGGTAGCTCTAACTGTAAGGGTGTGCCGAATAGGTGGATTTGTCGATTTTGAGTTATCGAATTTATTAATTTGCCAGCCCCCCAGTTATTGTAAAGCCCCAATCTTGACACTTTAATTTACTATGCCATTGATAAAGAGAATTGGAAAGTTTCAAGTCTTGAATTGTGTGGAAAAACTTTGTGTTCATACAGACAGACGGACAGACACCATCACGGACATACTAACAATATACTCTTTACCTTCGGTATCGAGTATAATGACGCGCCTGATTCTCTACCTCAATGGTGGCGTGGAAAAGAGAATGTTAAATACTTTAATATTGTGAAATATTTTCTAATTTAATTATTTTATATCTTCTGTTGCTAAAATTTATATAAACTATCCGCGCAGTGAAGTAAGCGGGCACTTACTAGTAAGGAATATAAAAAAAAACACACAACCACGGAAACGCTAAAACGCGCGGAGAATCGCCAATAATCACACACACAACATACACCGACTGACACACACACACACACACGTCAGGACACACACCCTTCGCGCAACTTACAATGAAATCAACTGATACAACATTCTGTGTCTTCAACTAGATTCACGACATTACTAATGGTTTAATTCGATGAATTTTTTCCAAATTTTAAAGATGTATATCGGTATTTTTTCGATATAAATCGGTATTGTTATTCGATATATATCGGTATTTTTCTTCGATATTTAACGTTATTTACCGATATAAATTCTATATACATCGGTGAATTTATTCGATTATATCGGTATTTTTATTCGATATTTACCGATATTGACAGATATATATTGGTATTTGTTTAGGTGTATATATATATTTAAGTCACAACATACACAAATGACACACAATAATAAACACAATGTAATTATGTCAACAGTCAAATTGTCTTAGGTCAGAAATACTGCACACATACTACACATACACACAGACAAATACTGCTGACTACACATTACGGGTTACTCGTGCAGCGGTCAGTCAACCCGGCAGTTGCCAACTCGCAATTCTGCATTGGCAAGCAAATGCTGCGTCCACAATAACCCAATTTATAACAATAACCAAATTTATATTGATATTACACATATGACAAGTAAGCTATTTTTACCTATAAATATCGTTAAGTTTGAGAATAAAGATCAGTGCTATACATACTACCAACATAGAAGTATTCATTCATTTCATCAAGGAATTTCCCTCTCCGTAGTCCAATTAGTTACAAGTGCTAATTGCGACGCCCATAAGCAGTCAGTTTGTATTGAATGCTCAAATAACAACCTTACACACAAACAGTATTTAAATCGATTTATATCGGTATTTTTATTCGATATAAACCAATTTTTATCGATATATATCGATATTTTTATTCGATATTTAACATTGTTCTATTCGATATATATCACTGTTTTTATTCGATTATATCGGTATTTTTCTTCGATATTTAACGTTATTTACAGATATTAGTTCGTAGTATATCGATGTTTTTATTCTATTATATCGGTATTTTTATTCGATATTTACCGATATTATCAAATATATACCGATATTTGCCGATTTTGATTTGATATATATTGGTATTTTTATTTGATTATTACCGTTGTTTTTATTCGATATTTTTGAATATCGATAAGTTTTGTGTTAACTATCGCGATTAATATATAAGCTAAATACGATATTTCTGGCAATGTATATTCTGTGATACACACCTCTATCAGTTCTGTATTTCTTGTTCACAATTCAACATTGCGCTGAAATATATCGCATATATAAAAGAATTTGTCCTGATTAACGTAGTTGACAAATTCGAAACGAAAAGAGCTAGAAGTCTGATATTTTCACACAATATTCCATGCAGGTAGAAAGTGGGCACTAAGAAAGGAATTTTATTTTGGACAACTCCTTCAAGTACCTCCCATACATTTTGGAGCACTTTTACCCATTCCAAAAACAAAACACATTACCCATTCCACTACTGCCGCCTGATTGTCGCACAAGCTGAGGGTTTGATCGCGAGCGAGAATACAAAAACAAAACAAATGCGCAGTGACGCCTTCGCGTCGCACAAGCAAAGTCATAAACAAAGGTTCGTACACTTGCAAACAAGAAACGGATTTCCGTTTTTTAATGAATAATTGCATTCACAAATAAGTGAACAATGCGCTTGAAAATAATTTTCATAATTTTATGTGCATGTGATAAGCCACGACTGTTTAAAGAACAATTTGTTATTATTGTTTCACCTAAAAACTGCACAGCGCATTTTCAATCAATTAATTCACTTTTAACAGTCGTAACTTTTTCAAGTCCACTACAATGTATGATGCAATATAAAAATCATAGCCAACCGGCCACATGTGACGTCATGTGCGCAGAAGGTACACCGCTGACTGAGCAATCTGAGTTTCATCGTTTTTGAGCCGAAATAGGCAACAACTAAGGCGCATGATCGGAGCGAGACTTAAAAATAATTTGTCTCCAGCGTCGAACATAAGCTGCTTTTTGGGCTTATGACCAACTGCGCTCAATTCACCACAACACGAGAATGGGCGAATCTGAAAACAAGTAGGAAGGCTAAAAGATACCCAGTTTTTCTTGACTGAACTTTAATATTAAATATCTCCGGTTTCTTAACCGATTTGGATAAAATTTTCACAGAAGTTATAAAGTTATAGAGTCAACTTCTATTTTTATATTTTCTTAATTCAAGATTTTTTCGTTATCGATTCCATATGTATATCGGAAACCAGAATAGTTATCGATAGTTTGAAATAAAGTTCATCTGCTTTTGGCTTAGCGGTAGTTATGTTCCAAATTTGAAGTCTCTAGCTCTTAAAGTTTATACATACGGACGGACGAACGGAACGACGGACAGAAGGACAGACGCACATGGCTGTATCGACTCGGCTGTTGATGCTGATCAAGAATATATATACTTTATTTGGGGTCGGAGATGCTTCTTTTTGCCTGTTACATACTTTTGCACAAAACAATTATACTCTTTTTTACCCATTTCAGGGTATAAATATAACTGTGGATGCAAAAGATTGTGGGGTGCTTTGCCTGCTGTGGCCCTGCCACAGTTTTATATGCAGCCGCTGCAGCCACAGCAGCAACAGTTTCAGCTATCCTCCTTCCAAATTTGGTGACACCAGCTGAAAGTTTGTTAAAGGCGGGGGAAGGATGCTGGGGGCGTTATGGGTCGGCCTGGCTCCAAAATATCTTTGGGTGTCGCTACCAGTTATCTTCCTACCAAATTTGGAGACTTTAGCTCAAAAACTATGAAACATACACGCATTCCCGTTTTTAACGAAACGTTGGGGCGGCTGGGGTTGGCTAGGGCGGTATGGGTGGGCGTGGCATCCAAAGTTTTGATGCAGTTTTTGGGGATCTTCATCACTTATCTTGGCGCAAAATTTGGTGGATCGAGCTTAAAAACTGAGAAAGTTGTAGGCGTTTTGATTTAAAACCGCGGGGGGCTGGGAGCGGAATGGGTCGGCGTGGCACCACAATTTTTCGGGGATGCCAAAATTTCCCACCAAATTTGGTAGCTCTAACTGTAAGGGTGTGCGGAATAGGTGGAATTGTCGATTTTGAGTTATCGAATTTATCAATTTGCCAGCCCCGCAGTTATTGTAAAGCCCCAATCTTGACACTTTAATTTACTATGCCATAGATAAAGAGAATTGGAAAGTTTCAAGTCTTTAGCTTGAATTATGTGGAAAAACGTTGTGTTCATACAGACAGACGGACAGACAACATGACGGACATACTCCTAATATACTCTTTACCTTCGGTAACGAGTATAATGACGCGCCTCAATGGTGGCGTGGAAAAGATAATGTTAAATACTTTGCTTTAATATTTTGTGAAATATTTTCTAATTTATTTATTTTATAACTTCTGTTGCTAAAATTTATATAAACTACTCGCGCACCGAAGTAAGCGGGGCACTTACTAGTCGCATATATATTTCAATAAATCATCCAACAAAGCTTACGTGCCCACATCCCTTGTGAAATGTGAAAAGACTAGAAAACGTCGGAATAAAAGCAATCATGAGTTTGTCAATACAAATAGATAAACTTGATGATACAAACTATGATATGTGGAGTTTGTCTATACTCAGTTTGTTAGTCACAGTGGATTTATGGAACGTTGTATGTGAAAAGCAAGTCAAACCCGAAGATGCCACAGCAGCATCGCGTTGGCAAATAATTGATCAAAAGGCGTTAGTGAGTTTGATCTGAAATGTGAGGCCAACGCAGTTAATGCACATAAAGTCATGCACAAACTCAGCAGAGGCATGGAAAAAGTGGCGAAAGTTCCAATAAAAAAGGTGCAGCTGTATCAGGAATAAGTGCGATTAAAAATGCCACCTGGTGAAAAGGCTTCTCAATATGTAAATCCATTTGTGACTATAACTGGCATATTAGCATTTCTATTGTAAAGGAGCGATGGCCGAGGTATAACTTAGTCTGGCCAGGCTCCGCGTCACAAGAAATTTATATTCACTTCGAGACGCTTCGCGAAATTGAGGGTAAGCGTCGAGTGATCAGGGTAGATTATTGCTGTGATGCCCACAGCCAGACGTGCCGCTGATCGGATAGACTCCGTTAGCGACGAGGTTAGGGTATCACTCCGTTATACTTACGTGTGTGTGTGTTCGCATTCGGCGAACACCGCAAAACGAAAGAAATCAAAACGCGCGTGAGTATTAGTGGGAATATTAGCGTGGTTTTATTAGGCAACTCGCCTTTCAGAAAACTATGGACTTATAATATTTATATAACTATACGTACGACTTTTACCAAAACGCGCTAACTCCAATGCTAACTCCACTTAAATCTTATTATTTCACAAACTGTCTGTACTCGCTCGTGCGATCGGCCGTCGGTAATACTCTGCGCTTTCGTACTCCGCTTCACACTAAACTATGCTTCGCGCTCAACGCGATCTACTTGCCCTTCGCGGCGAATTCTGCTATTAACATACATAACTTTTAACTTAACATACTGTTTGATATAACATACTTCATTTTGGTTACTCTTAAATGTTAACAAATTGGTTCACCTTTGTGGTGTTTAATAATAACAAATGATAATAACGAAGTAATACGGCGTGACCCTCATGGCGTTCTTAGATATACAAAAACTCAAAATATAACTAAATCATACTAACGTTTACAAACCACCTTCAGGGTGTTTTAAACGTATAAAATCAAAACAAAACTAAATTAATATGACGCCAGCGCAGATGTGATGGGGCCTGGCAAGGGCCTACTTCACACCCCCCCCCCTTTCTTCGTGACCGTGACCGTGCCGTCGCGGTGCGGAGTCACGGCATATACTCCTTCTCCGGCCCATGCGGTGAAACGGTTGCGTCGTCCTCCTAGCCCCTTCTTACGCAGCAAGTACGAGATTTTGTCGACCGCCTCTGCCGTCAGGATCTCTTCGCCTGGGTAGCACGTCCATCCTGCTGGTACCGTTACGTTGGGGGTTTTCAGACTGCGCGGTGGGGATTCACCCTCCTCCATAACCGCCTCCAGCCCTACTTCCCAACCGACCACTCCCTCGAATGGCTCCTCGCTATCCCTGGCCACCTCGTTCAGCTCCGAGACGCTACCGCCTGTTGGCTCGGGAGATGCTACGCCCGCGGCCGATTCGATCGGCTGTGATAGAACTTGTCTCACGCGGATCGTCGTTACCTCCATGAGTCGGACCACGATCTCCTCATCCTCGGTAGCCACCGACGCCGAGGAGAACACATGCTTGCTCACGCGCGTTCCACAACCCTCCTGCACCTCTGAGTGTTCGTTCATCCCGAAATTGGGCTGGCCGGGGCTTCCTGCGGGCTCTTCTGTCGCCACCGAGGAGAGCACGTGCATAATCATGCGTTGTCCAAGGCGCTCTCTCTGCGTCATCTCTTCGTCCACCACCCGGGGCTTGCCACGGCTTCCGTTCCATTCTGTTTAAAAGGAAAAGTTAAAATTACTACGCTGTATACTCGACGTGCTCTTCGTTGTTGTTCGGGGATTAACGAGTTAGTAGGGATTCTGAAAAAGGAAGGGACACGCGAAAAACGCTTGTTTGCTATTTCTACTCTTGGTTTTCCGCATCGCGCTGCGGCTCATCCGACTCCGCGTCCTCGTCTTCTTTTTGGAAAGGTTTCAATTGCGAGATGCTGGCAATTTTGCTTTTCCGCTCTCCCTCTTTCGACAAACGCACAACGTTCGGTGAGACGAACTTCTTCACTACAAAGGGTCCGTCATACTTCGGAGCTACCTTCGCTGCGAATCCGTTGCTCGCTTTGGAAAGTTGGTGTGCCCTCAACAAAACCATCTCGTTGATAGTGGGGCGCCATTCCCTCCGCCTCAGGTTGTAGTTTCTGCCTTGGTCCTTCGAGGCTCGTTGCTGATTGCTCTGCGCGATCTTGAATATTTCCTTCAGACGGTCGGCTTTTCCCTCGGGCGTTTGCGATACGCTCCCCGTGCCGGGCGTCACACTTTGGTCCAGCCCACCAGTTTTTTTGGCCAAAATTAATAACTCGCGAACGAAGCAAGATATTTTGATTTGGTTTTTGCATTCGATATATATAATCAGTAGGAAGTTTATTTCCAAAAAAAAATGGGTGTGGCACCGCCTATATTTTAATTATGCAGAGTAAAGGTATAATTAATAGGGAATAACACCACAAGTATTGAGCAATTTTTTTTTATTAAACTTTTCTTAAATAATAATGGAGTGAAACGCCAAATAAAAATTCATTTCATCAAAAATAAAAAAAAATTAATTTATTGTTGCTAGTAGAAAATAGCTTAGCAAAAATTAAACAAAATATCCTTGAAGCATCTGTCACAGCTTTAGTCATTTTATCTGAAATGTCGCCACAAAGTTTTGATTTCATAAATTTTTCTTGGATTCTTTGGTTTACTCTGACCTCCACAAAACAAACAATTCCGCATTGCTGAATTTGAGGTTATGATCTATTAATGCAAATTAAAAGAGAACCAAGTGAAACCAAGTCAACTTGAAACATGCATTACAACAGGAATTTGTTAATCTACGATACGCAATTTGTCGCAAGACCGGAATAGGTCGGAATCGTTTTATATACCTTTTTAAAAATTGGATTGAATTACAAATCGACACATGTAAGACGACACGCTTTAACATAAAATTACGAAGACACCACAGCTAATACAAACAAAACACATTACAAAGCACGAACTTCAAACCCCAATTAAAAGATTGCATAGCTAATTTTGGCTTTAACAGTTTTTTATATCACTTGCAAGATATTGTAAGTTGTTATTAAATTTTCACACTTCAAACCACGTGCTTCCACAAAAACTTCCGCCAGGTTTGACAGTTGATTTCTCGAAAGTGGCGCCATCTACGGGAATTTCTGGTACGCAGATGTGTTGGTCACTCTTTTTCTAACTTAGATTGATCAAAAGTACTTTATTTTTTTAACTTTTAAAAAATAGGTTTTGGCCAAAAAAACTGGTCGGCTGGACCATAGTGCGTCATCTCATCGTACAACGACGCTGGCAAACGAAGCTCCGTGCATCAGGAATGCGGGTGAGAATCCTGTCGAGTCTGAGACACTCGAATTGACAGCCAGTGAGATTTCGGGTACCAGCTGGTCCCACGAGCTTTGACTCTCCGAAACGTATTGGGCTATCATCGTCTTCACCGTCCTGTTGGTCCACTCGGTAGGGCTTTCTTGCGGGCAGTATGGAGCTGTGTGCTCTATTGCCACTCCTAATTCCTTCAGAAACGTCTTGAAATTACGTCTTGTGAACTGTGCTCCGTTATCGCATACGAATCTTTTCGGCACTCCAAAACGGCACAAGATTCGTTCGCGAAAAGCTTTCCGCAGCGTGGCTGCAGTTGCTCGTCTCAGAGGAACTAGTTCCACCCACTTCGAGAAAGCATCGTGGAACACCAACAACATCGTGTTACCTTGCTTCGAACGCGGTAAACAAAATTTGCACACAGGATGGCCATCGGCTCCGCCGCCTGTCGGGTCAGCATTTGTCCGGCTGGCTTCTTCTGTTCTGTTTTGAATAATTGACATTTTTCGCAACATCTAACATACCTGGCTACATCCCGGAACATGCCCGGCCAATAATATCGCTGAGACAATCTCATAATGGTCTTGCGAATTCCTTGGTGGCCGGCTGTTGGCGCGTCATGGCACTCGTGTAGTACCCTTTTCCTTTGCTCCCCGTCCTCGCAAAGTTTCCATGGTATATAGTCCTCGTCGTCTGCGTGGTGGCCTAGGTGCCGGTACAGTTGCCCGTTTTCCACCATATAGTCTACATACTTGGCTGGCTCCTTGGCTACCTTCTCCAGTATCCCTTGAGTCCACTTTCCCAGGGATTGCTGAACCACCGCTTGCTGAAGCTGCTCCAACGGGTCCCTTGACAGCGCGTCTGCCACCACGTTGAGCTTTCCTTTCCTGTACTTCACATCGAATTGATATTGCTGAAGCTCCAACGCCCAGCGCGCGATCCTTCCTGTCGGGCTCTCTATGGAATTTAATGCCATGTGGTCCGTGATCACCTCGAATCGGTAACCTTCCAGATAGCACTTGAGCTTCCGGATGGCCCACACTATCGCCAAGCACTCCTTTTCTGTCGCCGAGTAATTCCTCTCTGCCTTGGCCAACTTTCGACTCGCATAGGAAATAACGCGCTCTTGCTGATCAATAGTTTGGGTGAGACCCGCTCCGAGGCCATAGTCGCTCGCGTCTGTCTGTAAAGAGAACTTCTCACCAAAATCCGGGCATGCCAGAACAGGAGCGGTCGTCAGACAGTGTTTGAGGTTGTCTAACGCCGCTTGCTGTTCTGCATCCTACGACCATTTCTTACCCTTCTTTAACAACGATGACATCGGCTCTACCAACTCTGTGTAACCGGGCACGAAGCACTTGTACCAGGAATCCATGCCCAAGCATCTCCTGAGTTCTTTCGCGTTCGTTGGAGCCTTCAAATTCCTGATTGCTTCCACCTTGGCGGGGTCTGTCTGGATACCTTTGCCGCTCACCAGATGCCCAAGGTACACCAGGTTCTGCCGGAAGAACGAACACTTCTTCCTGTTCAGCTTTAGGTTGGCTGCTCTCAGACGACAGAAAACCTCCTTCAGGTTTGCCGAATGCTGCTCCTTGGTTGCGCTGATCACAATTATGTCGTCCAGGTAGGCAAACGCGTTGGGCTCCATCTCCGGGCCAATCACCGTATCCAGGGCTCTCTGAAACGTCGCCCCGGCCGAGTGCAGCCCAAACGGCATAACTTTCCACTGGAATAGCCCTCGACCGGGCACCGTGAAAGCCGTGCACTCTCTACTACCCACCTCCATGGGGATCTGCCAATAGCCATGTTTCAGATCCAACGTCGAAATGTTCCGCGTATCCTTCAACCTCTACAAGATGTGGTTGATCCTAGGTACCGGGTAAGTGTCGGGCACGGAGTGTGCATTGAGCTGCCTGAAATCCACGCACATCCGCCATTCGTTCGTCTTCTTTCGGACCAAGACGATTGGCGCGCTGTGCGGACTCCGTGACGGCTCTATGGCTCCTGCCTCCAACAACTCGTTCACCTGCTCGTCAATAACGCGCTGCATCACGGGGTTCTTGGGGAAGTACCTCTGCTTGATCGGCTTGTCGTCCTTCATGATGATACGGTGCTCAGCCGCGTTGGACACGCCCTGGAGCCCCTCGAAAAGCGCCAACTCCGCCTTCAAGAACTCCTGCGTGGCTGGATTCAAATCCGTTGGCCATTCCAGCGTTTCTTCCGCGGCTTCTTCCGGACCCTTTTTGTGCTCTGAGTCATCTTCCTGAGTTGCCTCCACCCCTATATTACCCAACTGACCTAGTGATGGCTCCCTGACGACTACCGCTGCGTCTCGGTCTACCCTTTGCTTGGTCGCCGCGACGCAATTTTTGCGGGTTGCCCTTTGGCCACGCCCTCGCTCTGCGTCCTCAGCGCTGCTCACCTCGTCTATCACTGCCGCAGGTTTCGCTCCGATTCCATCGATGCCCTCGATCGGCTTCTCTACGCTTTCTAAGACTAGCCTCGCCTCCCCGCACTGCATCGTCGTTCCTATCTTACATAGAAAATCCATCCCCAGGATCAGACTGTCTGACATGGATGGCATCACGAGTAGGTCCATCGCTATCACCTTGCTCATTAACCCTACCTCCGTCCGCAGCAACCTGTTTATCGCTACCGCTGAGCCATCCGCTAAGCGCGTACTCGTGGTAGCTTAAAAAACTTCCCCCTTCGCCTCAATCTCCTTGAAAAACTTCTCACTCACGAACCTCCTCGTAGCCCCGGTGTCCACCGTCGCCTTCGCCGTTCGATCCCCGACCCTCACCGTTGCGACAATGCGACTCCTTTCGGCTCTGAGTGGGTATTCTAGTTCTGGGACTGACTCGCACCGGCGCCCATCCGATCCCGCTTCAGATGACGCGGCTGCTCGTTTCCCGCCCCTTTGCCACAACACGCGCCGCTGCTCACGCCCTTGGCACCGCACTGTCTGCAAAACAATACTTTGGGATTTCTGCACTCCCTGGCGAAATGCCCTTCTTGTGAACAATTATAACAAATTCGACTGCCCATGCGCGGCCCAGCCTGCTCAGAACTCATCATACCATTTGCGATCTCTACTCGCCCATCTGTTTGGGCACCGTACGGCTCGTTCCACACCAGCGGCACTTGAGCTGGGGGGTTCTGGAATGGATTGGGCTGCCTCGCGGGTGTCTCCACCGCTCCGCCTCTGCTAGGGAATCCGCTAACTGCTCCCCTGCTAGGCCCTGCCTCCTCGCGACTCTGGCCCGGAATATTCTCAAATTCCGCGGCTAGCTGGGTCAACTGCGTCAGGGTCGAGATATCCCTCCTTCGGATGTTAAGTCTATATTCTCGGGCTAAGTTCTCGTAAACTTTGTTCAACTCTTGCTCCGGTCCATACCCAGCATGGCGCATGAGTCTCTTGAGGCTTACTACGTGTTCCTTATATCCCTCGCCAACTTGCTGCCGGCGGGCCCTGATCTGGTCGTCGAGCCTGTCGAAATATTGCGGTGGCAAAAAGAAACCCAAAAACTCCCTCTTAAATACGCACCAGCTCGCATCGCTGAGATCGTTCGTGGAAAACCAACACGCGGCCATGCCAGTCAATGCCTCGCTCATTGCCCTGGGTACACGATCTAAATCTATTTCATATTTTTTCGCGCGCTGCTCCAGTGCCTCGATGAACACGAGCGGGTCGGCGTAACCATCGAATCTTATACCCCACTTTCGGATCTGCTCAGGGAAGATCACGTAACTTCTGACGGGGTCGGGCCCCCCACCACTGGCAACTATATACGATCTGTAATTCTCCTGCCCCACCTGGGTACTACTCATTGGCAAGCTAATAGAAGGCGCAACGCGCATCCCAGACGAAACTCGGGTTTTTCGCGTCAGCCGGCAAACTGCGTGCAGACCTCAGACCGATGGCCCCCTTCCTTGATAAACGTACATACCCTTTTCTTCAGGTCGTCTACCTTCCCCAGCTGTTCCAAGCCGAACTCCTTTGCTATTCTTTCCAACTCCTCCTTCCGACAGTAGTAGACCCATCGCGTAGCCACGCCTGGGTTGATGCGATCCTCGGACGATGCAACGCTTGGTTCGGCCATCGTTTTCTTTGTAATTTCTCTTAGTTTATTTATTATTTATTTATTATTTTATTTTATTATCTTCGTCTTGCTTTATTTTAAACTAGAAAGTGGCCCGCTTACTTCGCTGCGCGGATAGTTTATATAAATTTTAGCAACAGAAGTTATAAAATAAATAAATTAGAAAATATTTCACAAAATATTAAAGCAAAGTATTTAACATTCTCTTTTCCACGCCACCATTGAGGCGCGTCATTATACTCGTTACCGAAGGTAAAGAGTATATTAGGAGTATGTCCGTCATGTTGTCTGTCCGTCTGTCTGTATGAACGCAACGTTTTTCCACACAATTCAAGCTAAAGACTTGAAACTTTCCAATTCTCTTTATCTATGGCATAGTAAATTAAAGTGTCAAGATTGGGGCTTTACAATAACTGGGGGGCTGGAAAATCGATAAATTCGATAACTCAAAATCGACAATTCCACCTATTCCGCACACCCTTACAGTTAGAGTTACCAAATTTGGTGGGAAATTTTGGCATCCCCGAAAAATTGTGGTGCCACGCCCACCCATTCCGCCCCCAGCCCCCCGCGGTTTTATATCAGAAACGCCAATATCTTCCTCAGTTTTTAAGCTCGATCCACAAAATTTTGCGCCAAGATATGTGATGACGATCCCCAAAAAACTGCATCAAAACTTTGGATGCCGCGTCCATAACTGGTAGCGACACCAAAGGATATTTTGTAGCCAGGCCCACCCATAACGCCCACAGCACCCTTCCCCAACCTTTTACAAACTTTGAGCTAGAGTCACCAAATTTGGTAGGAAGATAGCAATTGACATCCCAAGAAGATCTGCAGGAATAATTTGGATGCCATACCCACCCATAACTCGCCCAGCCCCCCTTCCCCCACCTTTAACAAACTTTGAGCTAGTGTCACCTAATTTGGAAGGAAGATAGCTGAAACTGTTGCTGCTGTGGCTGCAGCGGCTGCATATAAAACTGTGGCAGGGCCACAGCAGGCAAAGCACCCCAATAATTTTGTCCGTTCATTCTTGTATCACTTTTAGAAATAAAATGAAGCAATGCGCAAATGGCACACTAAAGTAAAAATTTTAAAATTCCCTGAGAGTGAAAGAGTTACTGTTATTTATGTGAATTGATCTCATCTACAGAACAATATCACATTTTCATGCTCTTAAGCCAATCGCATTCCTCTTAGTCCTCCTTTTATGTTTCAAATTCGTGTGTGCATACAACGGCTTATAATAAGCCTGAAGCGATCGAAAAAAACAGCAACAACAAATCTTTTGCATTCACAGTTATATTTATACCCTGAAATGGGTAAAAAAGTGTATAATTGTTTTGTGCAAAAGTATGTAACAGGCAAAAAGAAGCATCTCCGACCCCATATAAAGTAGATATATTCTTGATCAGCATCAACAGCCATATGCAATATGAAAATCATACCCAACCTGTCACATGTGACGTCACGCAAAACAGCTTTTTATGCGCAATGCGTTATCGGTATTTTTTGTATCATGATTTCAGCTCACTCTCTTATGTATGCGCGCGCTCTGCAAGTCAAACAAAGAGCGTAGTATCGCTGCCTTTTTCGCACGCACTGAAACAAGACAAAACATATGTTTCTAAGAGGCTAAACTCACACGTACTTTAGCCTTTAGCTTTGACTTAGTGTGTGCGGAGGAAGTAGGGTTATTGAACTTTATGATTGACATGCAAAGCGCGCACATAAAATAGAGAGTGAACAAAGGAGCATGATCGGAGCGAGATATCAAATTATCTTATTATCATAAGAGCGACGCGCGCGCTCTGTTTAGTTTTAAACGGCTCTTTGAGTTTGGGACGAAGAGCGTGGCTCACACGTACACCGCAGGCATGCATAGATTTGTATACAAACTTATGTGAACGGCCTTTGCTTGTTCGAAATTGTATATTATTAATGTAAGTGTGTTACGTTTAGTTTAAGTTATATTAGCAGCAAGTAGGAAAATCCACCCCCACAACATACATATGTATTTTGGTGTGCAAAATTTTTCTAGACGCACCAAGTTTTGTTTTGTTGTTGTTGTTTTTTTTTAAATCAATGACACCAACAAAAGTAGCAGTGCGGGCCCAACAACAACACTTACAACAACAACAAACGCTACTTGGGTCGTAAATAAATTGTCAAAGGCACACAAATTTGAAGAAAAAAAAACAATGTGCACTGTGCGAAAAGATTCATGTACATAAAATATTGAAAATTATTTTCAAGCGCATTGTTTACTTAATTGTGTATGCACTTATTCATTAAGAAGCGAAAATCCGTTTCTTTTTTGCGAGTGTACGAACCTTTTTTTTATGACTTTGCTTGTTCGACGCGAAGGCGTCACTGCGCATTTGTTTTGTTTTTGTATTCTCGCTCGCGATCAAACTCTCAGCTTGTGCGACAAACAGGCTGCAGAAGTGGAATGGGTAATGTGTTTTGTTTTTGGAGTGGGAAAAGTGCTCCAAAATGTATGGGAGGTACTCGAAGGAGTTGTCCAAAATAAAATTCCTTTCTTAGGACAAACGGACTACCTGCATAAAAAATTGTGTGAAAATTTCAGCCTTCTAGCTCTTTTCGTTTAGGCTGTGGCTGAGCCATTCTTACACGGACAAACTCTTTTATATATAGAGATTAGGATATGTTTTTGTTTCCTTTTATTGAGAGGGGTTTTTTTTTTACTTTGTTTATTTTAATTCCCTTTTTTTTCACTTCCTTATTATTCTATTTCAACCGCTTTCCTTTTTTTATGTATCTCTTTATTTATTATTCTATTTATTCTCTTAATTATAATTATTTATTATTTCAATTACAGCTTTTATTTATTATTTGTATTTTGTTTATTTTATTTTATTACTTTTATTTTATTTTTTGCTTCGTTAAAAAATTATTTTTAGTTTATTTATTTTATCATTTTTATTTATTTATTTTATTTTTAAAAATTATATTTATTTTATTAATAAAAATTATTTTTATTTTATTCCGTTTTAATATTAAATGATAATTTTTATTTTATTTATTTTATTATTAAAAATTATCTTTATTCTATTTATTTTATAATTTAAAAATTTTTATTTTATATATTTTATTATTTTTATTTAAAAATTATTTTATTCTCTTTAAACACTAACACCAAACTTTTCTTTTGACGACTCTCGTCCCACGACAAGCAGCCACGCTCAAAACGATTCACACTTTTGTAACTTTGGCACGCTGCCCCGCGTTCATCGACCCGTTACGTAGTTTTGTCGCTCGCGGTTTCACCGCCACATTCGTCGCGCCGCTAGCAGCTCGAAACGCCTGCTTAGCGAACACAAGTCCCGTTCTTTTAATCGGCGCGCCTTGCTTCGCCGTCAACTTCTTCGCACTTTGACAACGATTTGCGCACAATTTTCTGCCGTTTTTCACACGCACAATAACCAGGGTATAACCGGGTATACTCGATTTCGCGAACTTAACACTTTTTATTCGTAGCGCGTTTGGGGTCTTTATTCCCGAATTGCACTACGCCTCTATCACTTAAGGTCCCTGCTCGGGCGCCACTTGTAAAGGAGCGATGGCCGAGGTATAACTTAGTCTGGCCAGGCTCCGCGTCACAAGAAATTTATATTCACTTCGAGACGCTTCGCGAAATTGAGGGTAAGCGTCGAGTGATCAGGGTAGATTATTGCTGTGATGCCCACAGCCAGACGTGCCGCTGATCGGATAGACTCCGTTATCGACGAGGTTAGGGTATCACTCCGTTATACTTACGTGTGTGTGTGTTCGCATTTGGCGAACACCGCAAAACGAAAGAAATCAAAACGCGCGTGAGTATTAGTGGGAATATTAGCGTGGTTTTATTAGGCAACTCGCCTTTCAGAAAACTATGGACTTATAATATTTATATAACTATACGTACGACTTTTACCAAAACGCGCTAACTCCAATGCTAACTCCACTTAAATCTTATTATTTCACAAACTGTCTGTACTCGCTCGTGCGATCGGCCGTCGGTAATACTCTGCGCTTTCGTACTCCGCTTCACACTAAACTATGCTTCGTGCTCAACTCGATCTACTTGCCCTTCGCGGCGAATTCTGCTATTAACATACATAACTTTTAACTTAACAACTGTTTGATATAACATACTTCATTTTGGTTACTCTTAAATGTTGACAAATTGGTTCACCTTCGTGGTGTTTAATAATAACAAATGATAATAACGAAGTAATACGGCGTGGCCTTCATGGTGTTCTTAGATATACAAAAACTCAAAATATAACTAAATCATACTAACGTTTACAAACCACCTTCAGGGTGTTTTAAACGTATAAAATCAAAACAAAACTAAATTAATATGACGCCAGCGCAGATGTGATGGGGCCTGGCAAGGGCCTACTTCACACCCCCCTTCTTCGTGACCGTGACCGTGCCGTCGCGGTGCGGAGTCACGGCATATACTCCTTCTCCGGCCCATGCGGTGAAACGGTTGCGTCGTCCTCCTAGCCCCTTCTTACGCAGCAAGTACGAGATTTTGTCGACCGCCTCTGCCGTCAGGATCTCTTCGCCTGGGTAGCACGTCCATCCCGCTGGTACCGTTACGTTGGGGGTTTTCAGACTGCGCAGTGCGGATTCACCCTCCTCCAGAACCGCCTCCAGCCCTACTTCCCAACCGACCACTCCCTCGAATGGCTCCTCGCTATCCCTGGCCACCTCGTTCAGCTCCGAGACGCTACCGCCTGTTGGCTCGGGAGATGCTACGCCCGCGGCCGATTCGATCGGCTGTGATAGAACTTGTCTCACGCGGATCGTCGTTACCTCCATGAGTCGGACCACGATCTCCTCATCCTCGGTAGCCACCGACGCCGAGGAGAACACATGCTTGCTCACGCGCGTTCCACAACCCTCCTGCACCTCTGAGTGTTCGTTCATCCCGAAATTGGGCTGGCCGGGGCTTCCTGCGGGCTCTTCTGTCGCCACCGAGGAGAGCACGTGCATAATCATGCGTTGTCCAAGGCGCTCTCTCTGCGTCATCTCTTCGTCCACCACCCGGGGCTTGCCACGGCTTCCGTTCCATTCTGTTTAAAAGGAAAAGTTAAAATTACTACGCTGTATACTCGACGTGCTCTTCGTTGTTGTTCGGGGATTAACGAGTTAGTAGGGATTCTGAAAAAGGAAGGGACACGCGAAAAACGCTTGTTTGCTATTTCTACTCTTGGTTTTCCGCATCGCGCTGCGGCTCATCCGACTCCGCGTCCTCGTCTTCTTTTTGGAAAGGTTTCAATTGCGAGATGCTGGCAATTTTGCTTTTCCGCTCTCCCTCTTTCGACAAACGCACAACGTTCGGTGAGACGAACTTCTTCACTACAAAGGGTCCGTCATACTTCGGAGCTACCTTCGCTGCGAATCCGTTGCTCGCTTTGGAAAGTTGGTGTGCCCTCAACAAAACCATCTCGTTGATAGTGGGGCGCCAATCCCTCCGCCTCAGGTTGTAGTTTCTGCCTTGGTCCTTCGAGGCTCGTTGCTGATTGCTCTGCGCGATCTTGAATATTTCCTTCGGACGGCATATTAGCATTTCTATTCGATATATATCGGTATTTTTACTCGATATTTATTGATAAATATTGGTATTATTTCGATATATATTGTTATTTTTATTCGATGTTTACCGATATTTACAGATATATACAGATATTTACCGAATTTTACAGATATATATCGGTATTTTTTCGATATATATCGGTGTTATTATTCGATATATATCGTTATTTTTATTCGATATTTAACGTTATTTACAGACATAAATTGCTATTTGTATTCGATATATATCGGTATTTTTATTCGATATTTACCGTTATTTTTATTCGATATTTACCGATATTGACAGACATTTATCGGTATTTTTATTCGATATTGTTGAATATCGATAAGTTTTGTGTTAACTATCGCGATTAATATATAAGCTAAATACGATATTTCTCGCAATGTATATTCTGTGACACACACCTCTATCAGTTCTGTATTGCTAGTTCACAATTCAACATTGCGCGGAAATATATCGCATATATATTTCAATAAATCATCCAACAAAGGTTATGGGCCCAGATCCCTTGTGAATTGTGAAAAGACTAGAAATCGTCGGAATAAAAGCAATCATGAGTTTGTCAACACTTGATGATACAAACTATGATATGTGGAGTTTGTCTATGCGCAGTTTGTTAGTCACAGCGGAACGTCGCATGTGAAAAGCAAGTCAAGCCCGAAGATGCTACAGCAGCATCGCGTTGGGAAAAACTTGAACAAAAGGCATTAGTGAGTTTGATCTGAAATGTGAAGCCAACGCAGTTAATGCACATAAAGTCATGCACAAACTTAGCAGAGGCATGGAAAAAGTTGCGAAAGTTCCAATAAAAAAGGTGCAGCTGTATCAGGAATAAGTGCGATTAAAAATGCCACCTGGTGAAAAGGCTTCTCAATATGTAAATTCATTTGTGAATATAACTGACATATTAGTATTTCTATTCGATATATATAGGTATTTTTACTCGATATTTACAGATATATATCGGTATTTTTTCGATAGGTTAAGTTTACATGGTATATTCAAACATAAGCTCCGCGCTGAATATCATGGTTGGGTAGGGTAAAGACCGCGAGTGTCAGACGTCACTGTAGACCTCGCTTTTCAGCTACCAATAATAACAGCCTTTTTAGTAATTCTTTTAGTAATTATGTTAGTCAATAATGTGTAATTATTTTCGCTTTCGGTTTACCGAATATTGCGTTAGAGATCTTATGATTAAAAATATTGTGAGCATGGCGAATCGTGGTCTGGCAAAACCCACTCTCATTCTCTCCGATGAGCACGGTCAAGGAGACCTCGACCGCCAGTATTCAAGATCGCAGCGCAGATCCGAGCAGAGCAGAGCTAAGCAGTACATATTTTTTGGTATCGGTATTTTTATTCGATATTTACCGATATTTACAGATATATTGTGAGGTAGGCCCTTGCCAGGCCCCCGTTACATCTCGTGGCTAGTTAGTGTGAGGCAAGTCGCGTGAGGCTAGTTAGTGTGAAATCGAGGGCGAATGCGTACAGAAGCATTGACGGCCAATCGCGTAGAAGTAGAACATTCGGCATAGTTAGTGAAGGGAGTAGACAAGTAGCAGGCGCAAAGTATAAGCGTTATAACGAGGCAAACTACGTACGTATATATATAGATATCTCTAAAGTTATTATTTAAGGGCGAACGGCCAAATAAAGTTGCATTTAATAATTCCCCACTAACACTCACGCGCGTTCTGATATTTTCGGTTTCGTTCGCAAATGCGAACAAGCACATACACACGTAAGTGTACCCCAGGATTTCGACACACCGCGAACGAGGTTTGACCGACCAGCGGTACGTTGGCTGTGGGCAACCCGGCGACACCCAACCTTGGTCTGCTGAACCTCCCTCTCCTCAACTTCACGAAGCGTCGCTGAATAGTTATAAATTTCTTGTGACGCGGAGCCTGGCCTTACCGAGTTATACCCCGGCCATAGCTTCTTTACAAGTGGCGCCCGAGCAGGGACCTTGAGTGAAAGAGGCGTAGTGCAACTTGGAAATAAAACCCTCAAAAGCGCTACGAAAAGTGTTAACTTTGCGGAATCGAGTATACCCGGTTATACCCTGGTTATTGTGCGGGTACGAAAATACGAAAAGTCGGCCGAAAATTTGTGTGCAATCGTCGCAAAGTGCTAAGAAATTGACGGCGAAGCGAGACGCGCCGATTAAAAGAACGGGACTTGCACGTGCTAAGCGGGCGTTTCGAGCCGCTAGCGACGCACATAACGTAATAATAGACAAAGAAACAAAAGTGTAATTTGGTTTCGAGTGTGGCTGCTGATCGTCGGACAGTGGTACGAGATTTAGTGAAAATTTAAGTTTCGGAGGAAGTGGTAATGATACCCTTTCTGTAATAATAACAAATAAAAATAATAATAAACAAAAATAATAAAAAATAAAAATAATAACAAATAATTAATAAAAAAATTAAAGGAATAAATAATTAATAAAAAAAGAAATGTGGCACTGCGGGACTGCCGTGGAGAAGCTATTGCAAAGCATTTTCACTAGTTCTGTGAATCAACTTCTTCTTCAAATGCACATAAAAGCAATGGTCATCTTGAATGTTTCTTGGCAATTGTTTGAGCATTGAGCATATTAACTTCGACAGGAACATTAATTATCTGGGCATAAATACCGTACTGACCATTAATGTGTCTCAGTCTACAAATTTGCATGAACGGTTTTCTCGGTGAAATCAATCGTTATCGCTCGATAAGGTTTAACGTTGATAAATGTGATGGAATTATCGGATATGCAAAACCATTGTAGGTTGACTTGAGAGGAATTTTTTCTTTTTTCAAAGATGTATAACACGTGTGTAATTCTAAAAAAATCAAATTCGTTTTATCAAAATATAGAAAGAAAATATAGAAAGAAGAAATACAAATATTAAGATAATAATTTAAAAAAAAACTATATAATTAAGATTATTTAGATTACCTGCAGTATTGTTTTCAAAATACTCTCATGTTTACTGGTCGAAATTTTCAAGTCTCTTTTCCACCATAGTCTACCGCAAATTATACAAGAATGACCAAAAGAATTGCTTGTAAAGTCTTTATAAAAATCAATATGACTTGTACGGTGTTTACGATAATTTGTGTAAACTGGAATAGTACCATCAACAATAAAATCGATAGTAGTTTCACCAATTCGATCTTCTCTATCAATCTCAATTTCATTTTATCTTTGGTAGGATCTTTATCTTTATTGTCACGCAATAGTTGAATAACGGCATTAACATGGGATATATTTTGAGAAGCGTCTTCTATTGTCTCCAACATATCTGATACTTCATAAAAAGGTGTGAAATGTTGTTCACGAAGATGAAGCTGAATCCAGTTTTGTGTATCATTTGCTTTAAAATGACTTGATTGTCTTGATTCTTTATAGTAATGTTGTAAAAACAATAATGTTCACTGTAACGAACCAGAGGCTGTCACGGGTTTTTAGCTGGGCTAAACTTTCGCGGGGCTGAAGGAACGTGCCAACAAATTTGTATTTGTGGCGGCTACGATAATAATAACACGATTGTTTTATAGCTTAATACATATATTTATCAGAGGCCAAACTCTGTCACTTTTCGTTGCAGAATAGATTTACTTAAAACTACACAGCGCTTTCTTAACTCTTCGCAAAACCCTTGTTAGTCGGCTTTTATCTTACTCGACGAGGTTTTAGCTCGCAACGCCAGACTCGCCAGGACCACTTTTGGTTTCCTTGTCATTGCAAGGATTCCACCAAAAGCTCTCCTACTTTCAGGCTCTGCGTCCGCTGCACCTGTCCTTCGCCAGGCTAGCTAATTTCGGCACTTGGTTTTAGTTTGGATTGTACCCTTGCACAATTCAACACTACACAAGGTTTTTGCTAGGTTAAGTTTACACAGGTTATATTATGTTTAAGACCCTCTAGAAATCCTTATTTTCTAGGCGAGTCCTTGCTCGGACTGTTCCTCAGACTTTATCTTAGTAATTCACAAAACGCGCGTTGTTTCGTGATTTCCGACTTTCGCACTCCGTAGTTAAATAACGCGTCTCGTGTACTCTTTTTCCAACTGTCCCGCGTTGTCGCAGACGGTTCCTTTTTATATGTCTCCGCTGCCTCGCTGGACCGGGGCCTGTCAGTGCCGTCAATGTCATATCAAGGACAAAGGTGGCGTGATCGTTCCAGAAACGTCTGCCTAGCAACAACGGTTGTCCTAGTAGTCAAACACGTACCTTAGCGCTGACATCCTGGGCCAGAGCAAGACAGCAAGCGAATTCGCCGCAACTCAGGTCCGGTTGCGGCAATTCAAACCATGAACGTTTGTGAGGCGCTATTATTTATTATGGCTCCTCACACTCCCCTCCTTCTTCGGAAGTGGAAAAACTCCACTTGCTTCCAACATTCAAATTTCGCGCCTTAATTCGAATGTTGGCGCCCTCCAGTAGTGTAGTCGTAGCGGCCAGCTTAAAATACCCCCACCTAGCGTCTGCTTCAAAGCAAGCAGCTTCCCGTCAGCGGTGCCATCAACCATCGATTGCCTTGTAGCCAGCAGCTACCAATCGTGCGCTGCCCCTCATGCGATAGCGTGATCAGCGATAGTTTCGGCCTGATCGATAAGCGTTTGAGCACTGCAGCACTGCGTAAACACGCATCACCACTTTGCCGGCCATGATTGGCAAATTTGCGAATTTTTCCCCGCACTTTGCTTTGGCCAGGATTGTTGTTGCTGTGAGGAGAATATAAACAGGTAAGGAAACAAGTTAATCGCGCTCTCGCGCCCTGCCCCTAACTTTTCTTTTCTCTTTTTCAGTTTTTTTTCCCTTTGGGCATGCGACTTTATATTGGCCGCCATAACCACAATGTTTTGTGAGTAGCATCCCAATCTCTTCCACAACCACCCAGCAGTTATTACCTCTCTCTCTTTTCTCTTTTTTTTCAGCTAATTAATAAGTAAATCGTGTCAACTTTTTAAAAGTTCTTATTTTTATTATTTTTTATTTATTTATTTTTTCCCTTTTTTTTTATATTTACCAACTTTGCCAATCTGTTGGTCGCCCGCGCCGGTTTTTCCCTTTAAAACGGCGCGAAGGCCCGCGTGCCCCTGGCCGAGATGCGGACGCGGTATCGGGTCCCTTGCACCCACACAATCCGCGACGTCCTTCTCCCGTCTCCCCCTTCCGCGGCCGCAACCACCTCCGGAGGCCACTCGCCGCGCTCCAGCTCTCTCCAGCCTGGCGACGCTGCCGGGGCTGATGCCTGCCGCTGCAACTTGGGGCGAGCTGGCCGTGCCCCTACCGGGCATGATGCCTGCCGGCCGAAGACTGGGCGCGCCGGATTGGGCGCCCATGTTGGTGGCGGAGGCGGTGTCTCTGGGCGAGGCAGCGTGCCCCCATGCAGTGGTGCCGGCCACTCCCACGGAGACTCCTCCCTCGCTCGTTCTATCGTCGGTGCGTGTACCACCACCATCTCTCTCAGCGTCGGTGTGCGTGGTGTCGTTGGTGCGCGTTGTGGTGTCAGTGCGCGTGGTGGCGTCAGTGCGCGTGTTGGTGTCAGTGCGCGTGGTGGCGTCAGTGCACGTGGTGGTGTCAGTGCGCGTGGTGGCGTGCGTTGTTCTGCTGGTGGCGGTGTGCATTCGCGGATTGAAAAACCTTCCGCCTCAGCCGCAACCTCCTCCTGCCACTCGACCACCAATGTTGCTGTATGCCACCAACGTCCGTCTCCAAAACGCTTATTTCTCGTCGTCGACACGGTGGGGCCAGCGTATGCCCCCTCCTCCGCTTCCGGGGCCTTCTCCTCGTCCTCCGATTCGGATGAGATGGTGATCACCTCCTCCTCGGCAGTTTCCCCGCGTGTATAAGGGGAAGTTGGCCGCGCAGCGCGCCACTCCGGCGGTGGCGAATCGGGCAACACCGGTGACGGCACTCGCTCGGTGCTATCCGGGCCCAACTGGTTATCCTCGGGTGTTGGAGGCGCCTCCGGATAGCACATCCGGATCCACTCCGGGTTTACCTCGATGAACCGAGCCTCGTCCTGGCTAGGCGGCGTCACCACTTCCCGCGGACGATCCCACTCGTCGCTATCGTGGTCCAAGTCTCGCTCGCGTCGCCACGCCTCATGCTCCAACCGCCGTGCCTCTAAGCGCTCTCGCTCCTCTCTCGACTCGATGATTGGGGATGCCCTTAGCTCCAACACGTCCGGCGACGAATCCCGCTCCTGTCTGACCCTTGGATAGGGCTGACCAGCCCAGCGTCCTCGACGCGCGACGTTGCGCCGTGCTCCTTCTTGGACACCCATGGTGGCCGCGTCAACCACACGCACACCTTTCGCCTGCCCGCGAGGATGCACGCGTGGGTCACGGCTTGGCCCATGGGCTGTCCGTCCTCCTCCAATGCCTTGGCTGTCGCATTTGTCCATTTTATTAGGTAAGTACTTTTTATTTTGTTCTTAAACACTTTTTGTTTTTCACACAAAAGAGTCGACTGCCTCGTAGTCGGCTCCTTTTATAACTTTTACATGTGCGCAAACGCAACAGTGTTAGTGTTCAACGTACAGTATTCTTCCCGTCGCAGCAGCCATGTTTGTCAGCGCTCTCCGCTCATTATTGCGGTTTATCTTGTGTCTCGTTTGTGGCAGCGTGCCCGTTCGCACAAACTTCGCCGCTGTCAGGCCCGGCTTGCGGTGTCTTTAAAGCTAGGCCCTGTTGATTTAATTATGTTTTAAAAAAAATAAAAAAAATTTTTATTATTATTATTTTATTTTTTTTTTTTTTTTTTTGTATAGCCTGACATGTAATACCTAACATGTTCATTATTAATAATTTTTTCCTAAACAATTAATTTTTATTTTTATTAAACATTTTCCCTTTTCAGGAAGCAATGGGCATTCAGGTGAGTAAATGAAGTACGCCTAACATGCAACCATTAATCACTCCCTTTTTCTTTCAGATTATTTTTTTTTCTTATATATATATATATATATATATATATATTTTTTTTTTTTTTTTGGTCCCCATTTTTTTTTATAAACATACGACTAGGCTTTCTCTTTGTCACCTCCATGAGGTTTAATATCGCCTATGTGTGCTGTCCTTAACTTCTCCTCTGTTTTGCCTTTCAATTTGCAAATAACCGGCGATACGAAATTTACTATTGTGTAGGGCCCAGCAAATTTCGGGGCAAGTTTAGCAGCGAACCCTTCGGCTGCATTTGACAAGTGATGCTGCTTCACCCACACCTTGTCACCTACAGAGGGTTTCCATTGCCGTCTCCGTAGGTTGTAGTACCTCGCCTGGTCCTGAGCGGCCTTTTCCAAACTCCTGCGCACCAATTCAAAAACCTCTTTCAGTTTTAGCGCGTTTTCGCTGGGTTTTTGCGTTGGTAGACCCGTTCCGAGTGCAAGGTTGTCGTACAATGCATTTGGTAGCCTAGGTTCCCGCCCTTGCGTGACATACGCTGCACTGTAACCTGTAGATGCTGATACGCTGGTATTTACGACTAATGACAATTCTGGCAACAATTCGTCCCAGCACCGCTGGTTATCCTTTGTATATTGTGCAATCATTGTTTTCACCGTGCGATTCGCGCGTTCCGTGGGGTTTTCCTGAGGCGTGTAAGGTGCCGTGAATTGCTGGCGCACTCCTAATTCTTCGAGAAAGCGCTTGAAAGCTTTACTCGTGAATTGAGTACCATTGTCTGTTATGAGAACTTTTGGCACACCAAACCGTGCCAAAATCCTCTCCCTAAATCCCTTTTGTAGCGTGGCTGTGGTAGCGCTCCTCAGCGGTACCAACTCAGTCCACTTAGAGAATTTGTCGAAAAATACCAGCAACATCGAGTTCCCATGTTTTGACCGTGGTAGTGGTCCAACGAAATCCGCGCACACGGTACTCCAAGGCTCTTCTGGGATCTGTGTCAGCATTTTGCCTGCCGCAGCCACTTGACCCGGCTTGTATTGCTGACATGTTTCGCAGTTGTGTACATATGTACGCACGTCTCTATACAAACCCGGCCAGTAGTAGCGTGTCGCTACTCGAGCTATGGTTTTCCGGCTTCCCAAATGACCCACTGTGGCCGCGTCGTGGTTTTCTTGCAAGACCCATTTTCTCTTGCCGCTGGGTACACAAAGCTTCCATGCTTCTACGTCCCCACCTCCGGCACGGTGCGGATATGCCGATACAAGTTTCCGTCTTCCTCTACGTAGTCCGGGAATTTCTCGGGTCTTTTCGCTATTTCCTTTTTCAATTTTTGGATCCATGTGCAGCTTGCGTTCTCCGATGCCATTCCTTCTTCTGTATTAATCTTAGTAAGGCCGCATGTCTCCGGAAGCGGCTGTCTTGAAAGTGCATCGGCGACGACATTTAGGTTGCCCTTTCGGTATTTGACCTCAAAGTCGTATTGTTGCAGTTCAAGTGCCCAACGCGCTATCCTGCCAGATGGACTTTCTATTGAGTTTAGCCACTTCAGTGCCATGTGGTCTGTTATAACCACGAAATGGTAGCCCTCCAAGAATGGTCGTAGGTGTCTGATACCCCAAACTATTGCTAGACACTCCTTTTCGGTGGCCGAATAGTTACGTTCGGCTCCGTTTAGTGATCTACTGGCGTATGAAATTTCCTTTTCACCTTGCTCCGAATGTTGGGTTAATATCGAACCCAAGCCATAGTTAGTATCCGTCTGTAAACAAAAAGTTTTTGAAAAGTCGGGACATGCCAACACTGGGGACTGAGTCAGCTTCCCCTTGACTGTTTCAAAAGCCGCTTGCTGTTGCTCAGTCCAATCCCATT
Source organism: Scaptomyza graminum (assembly GCA_018901835.1). Classification (NCBI taxonomy): domain Eukaryota; kingdom Metazoa; phylum Arthropoda; class Insecta; order Diptera; family Drosophilidae; genus Scaptomyza; species Scaptomyza graminum. The sequence continues at coordinate 154,862 of JAEIFL010000275.1, read as the reverse complement.
TTGCGCCTTTTTTTAACAAAGAGTTCAGTGGGTGCACTGTAGTTGCAAAATCTGGCACGAAGCGTCGGTACCAATTGGCCACGCCCAAGTATTGCCGTAACTCTTTCGGGTTGGCTGGGGGTTTCAATTCTGCAATTGCAGCAACCTTTCCCGGATCTGTGCAGATCCCTTCATCTGTAACTCTGTGGCCCAAATACTTTAACTCCTTTTTGAAGAAGTCGCATTTGTCCACGTTGATTCGCAGATTTGCTGCCCGCAACCGCCGAAATACCTCTTTTAAATTTGCCATGTGTTCCTCCAGCGTTTTTCCGATGACTATAATGTCATCTAAATATGCAAACGCGTGTGGCATCATTTCTGGTCCAATGACACGGTCCAAAGCCCTCTGGAAAGTTGCTGGTGCAGAGTATAACCCGAATGGCATCACTTTCCACTGGAACAATCCTTTGCCCGGGACTGTAAACGCCGTCAGTGGTCTGCTTGATTCCTCCTAGCTATCTGCCAGTACCCGTATTTTAGATCCAAGCTGGTGATGAAATGTGCCTCACGTAGCTGATCTAAAATATGAGTCACCCGTGGCAGTGGGTACGCGTCTTTGACCGATCTGCTGTTAAGCTGTCGAAAATCTACGCACAGCCGCCATTTCCCAGTCTTCTTTTTCACCATCACTATTGGTGCGCTGTGTGGGCTGTTCGAAGGTTCTATGCAACCTTTTTCCAGAAGCTCATCCACTTGTTGATTTATTTCTGCCTGCATTTTTGGATTCTTTGGGAAATATCGCTGCTTTATGGGTCTATCGTCGCTCATCACGAATTTGTGTTCCGTTATTGGCGACGTTCCCTTAAGCTGTCCAAATGCTGCAATTTCGCGCTGCAGAAACTCCTCGATTACCGGATGCTCATGGTAGCTCTTGGTGACGTTTTCTGAGTTGTTGCTGTCATGCACACCTGTGTCGAGCTCGGTTGTGGTCCGGACAACTGCCACCGACAGCCTCTCCTCCAGATGTTCAACCTTGCGTCGTCGTGCTGGAATGGTGACCACCAGTCCTGCACAATGCAATACTGTGCCCATGCCAGTTAGAAAATCCCAACCCAACACCAAATCGTCAATGACACCCGGCATTATCAGTAGCGCTGTTTCCAAGCTACGATGTCCCAGTTTGATGACCACGTCTATTTGCTCCGAGATTCTGTTGTTATGTCCGTCTGCCAATCGTACTTGTCGGCTTGCGAAGCTTCTTCGGCCTACATTTTCCAGTCTACGAGCTAGCTCTTCGCTAATAAAGCTGCTTGTAGCCCCTGTGTCAATTGTAGCCTTTTATTGACTGTCGCCGATCCACACGGTAGCAGTCAACTGCGTCCCTTCGTCTTGCAGGTGTCCGATCAGTGTCTGGGGGCAGACCTTAGCGGCTCCCGCTCGCCCCTCGATGGCGGACGCCGCTCTCCGTTTCCCGACTGGCAACACAGTGCCGTGCGTTGACCGATGCGACCACACACCCAGCAGAATTCCAACATTGGATTTCTACACTCTATCGCCCAGTGTCCTTCCTGTCCACACACATGACATGCCCTTCTTGGGTTGCTGATGTGTGTCCTAGCTTCGTTTTGCTGGGTTCTAGGTGTTGGTCTTGGCATCTCGGTGGTCTCTCTACCTCCGTTGTAATGGTTCTGTTCCTCCATGGCCATAAATCGCGTACGATTTGGGCGTCCCTGATTGCTCTCGCGCGCATTTTGGTGTGTGTCTCTGTGTTGTTGTGGCTGGTGTTGTTGGTGCTGGATTTGTTGTTGTTGTGGCGGGTGCTGGCTTCTAACGCTATGCAATCGCAGATTTTCTCGATCTTTTTCCAGTTCCTCGAACTCTTCTGCCAACTGCATCAGTTCGAACAGGGTCGAGAACTGGTTTGGGCGTGCGTATCCGCGCAAATCTGGGAGGCTGTTGTTATATATAGTCCTTATCTCCTTTTCCGAAGGGAAACGCAAGGGCCTCATCAGCCTCTGCATTTCGACCATATAAATCTTGAACGGTTCTCCCAGAGCTTGCCGTCTTCTGCGCACTTCGTCTTCTAGGTTTTCGAAGTAATCTCTTGGCAAGAAATATTCTTGAAAACTCGAGACGAATGCTACCCACGTGGTCTAATGCTGATTATTAGCGACGTACCATTTCAATACCATTCCTTTAAATAGCTCCGGCATGGCTCTTGGAATTAAATTTAAATTTAATCCGTATATGTCTGCCGACCATTCCACCTGCTCTAGGAATTCGAGTGGCTTTAATAGACCGTCAAATCGAAAGCTCCACTCTCGCACTTGTTTGGCTACTTTCGGGTATTCGTTTGTCATAGTTGTTATTCGCTCTTGCGTACGGGTGTGGCTAGGCTCCCGTGGCTGTACGACCGACCCCCAGGGTGATCGGCTTGCTACTTGCGCGTCCCGTGCCCGGGCCGCAGCGCTGGTGCTTGGGAAGCTTAGCCGTTCTACGTTTATTCCAACCAACTCCTTTTCATCCTCCTCCTGAACGCCTTACTGGGTGAGTGTCGACCGTGTAGCTTGGCCAGTTCGTCGATGCGAATGCTATGTGGAAGAATGTTTTCGTTTTGACTTACCCAGTCTCCGAATTGTCTTCTTAGGATGTCTACCGTACCAGACAGCTTCAAACCGAATTCCGCACCATATTTTAAAACTTCTTCTTTCTTAAGATTATACACCCACGCACGCACCATTTTAAAGTTAATTTATACGTAAAATGTTTACAAAACTATGTGTTATTGCCGTAGATCCACAGTTGGGCGCCAGTTGTAACTAACCAGAGGCTGTCACGGGTTTTTAGCTGGGCTAAACTCTCGCGGTGCTGAGGGAACGTGCCAACAAATTTGTATTTGTGGCGGCTACGATAATAATAACACGATTGTTTTATAGCTTAATACATATATTTATCAGAGGCCAAACTCTATCTTAGTTGCAGAATAGATTTACTTAAAACTACACAGCGCTTTCTTAAATCTTCGCAAAACCCTTGTTAGTCGGCTTTTATCCTGCAATTATGGTGCTCCAACAGCACCAAGCACCAGGCTCAGCTATTCGCCTACTCGACGAGGTTTTAGCTCGCAACGCCAGACTCGCCAGGACCACTTTTGGTTTCCTTGTCACCGCAAGGATTCCACCAAAAGCTCTCCTACTCTCAGGCTCTGCGTTCGCTGCACCTGTCCTTCGCCAGGCTAGCTAATTTCGGCACTTGGTTTTAGTTTGGATTGTACCCTTGCACAATTCAACACTACACAAGGTTTTTGCTAGGTTAAGTTTACACAGGTTATATTATGTTTAAGACCCTCTAGAAATTCTTATTTTCTAGGCGAGTCCTTGCTCGGACTGTTCCTCAGACTTTATCTTAGTAATTCACAAAACGCGCGTTGTTTCGTGATTTCCGACTTTCGCACTCCGTAGTTAAATAACGCGTCTCGTGTACTCTTTTTCCAACTGTCCCGCGTTGTCGCAGACGGTTCCTTTTTATATGTCTCCGCTGCCTCGCTGGACCGGGGCCTGTCAGTGCCGTCAATGTCATATCAAGGACAAAGGTGGCGTGATCGTTCCAGAAACGTCTGCCTAGCAACAACGGTTCCTCGCTGTTACTGATTTCGCCTGCCGTTGGTATGACGGTGACCACTATACTCCGACAGCGCACTGCTCACACACCAACGGCGCTTTGCCCGAAATTACGGTACGTATTGTTATGACCGCTAGTAGTCAAACACGTACCTTAGCGCTGACATCCTGAGCCAGAGCGAGACAGCAAGCGAATTCGCCGCAACTCAGGTCCGGTTGCGGCAATTCAAACCATGAACGTTTGTGAGGCGCTATCATTTATTATGGCTCCTCACATCACAAAAATTTTTTTTAGGTGTACATATATATATAGACCTAAGTCAGCAGTTATCAAGTTATCATAGGTCAGAAAAAGTATTACACACACACACTGACTACACATTACGGGTTACTCGGGCAGCGGTCAGCCAACCCGGCAATTAGCAATTCTGCATTGGCAAGCAACTGCTGCGTCAGTAAACCAGTAACCCAATATAACCAAATTTATACATATGATAAGTAAGCTATTTTTAGCTATAAATACCATTAAATTTGACAATAAAGTTCAGTACTTGTTATACCATAAACAAACCATATTCATTCATTCAGAAAGGAATTCCCTTACCACACAGTCCACCTAGTTCCAAGTACTAGTTGCGACGCCAGACCAGCATTCAGTTTATGTACTGAATGCTCAATCCTAAACCTACAAATATATAATACAATTTTGATTGTACATTTTTGAAAATCTCCGTAATCATTAGTGTTTGATAGAATGTTATATGCTTCTTGCGGATTGTGGCATAAGTTTATATAAAGGTGAATCGCGTAACTGATTTCTCAAGTCACAAGTCTAAATTTAAAGTTGCAAAACACTTATGAGCAAGTGGAATAGACAATAACAATCGCCAGGAATTCTTGTGTTCCTGTGTAGAATAACTTCGGGAGTAATGCATTCATTACGCTGTTCATAAATTTGAAGTTGTTGGCTGTGAGATTGATTTTCTAGTAAAATTACATTTTCTATATTTTCAACAACCCTACATTGCTCGACATTTTTTTTATAAGTGTCCAATTTATGTATTTTCCTATTTCTGTTTTTCTTTTTTTGAAATCATTGTGACGCTGATTATATAACCTTTGACGTTAACAATTTCTTTTTCTTCTTAGCTCTTTAAGTTTTTCTTAAAATATTGCATTCAATGTTTATATATATATATAAAAAATAGGTATATCATATCGCTCATTTTAATATCAAAAATATAGGTTATGTTTATATAAGTTAACACCCGGTTCCAGCGATGCTCTTCGGCCACCTCTTGCTGTCACCAACAACCATTGGCAACATTTCACAGAGTCAGCAACGACAAACGTCACAACTCGGCTACTACATCGCACGCCGATGTATCGACACGATACAAAATGCCGGCCGACCGAGAGCCGACGAGAGCTTGCTTGGGAGCGAGTGAAATCAGTTTAGGTTGAGCGGCCGAAACTGATACTTCAAAAATTATAAAATAAACTGAATACTTAAAACGAATTCTGGTTTTTACTTAAAAAGAATTAATCGCGACTACGTTTGAGATTGCAACATTGCAGGAATAGCATTAAGGTGGTATAAACATTCACGGTAGTCGTCCTGACTGCTTAACTGGCGCCCGAGGCAGGCCTCTCATAGAGAGATGGACCCAATTTTTTCATAAAAAAATTAATTAATTAAAAATTACAGATAAAAAAATACAACCACAGGCTGTGTAAAAGATTAAAATAAGTGAAACAATTACCCGCCGCGGCGATCTGCTTGTACAGCTTATTCGCGGGCGCATTACAATTGTCTAAAATTCACAATTTATAAACTTACAAGCTGTGTGTTAAATAAAAAAAAGAGAGGAAAAAGGAGAGCTTAAGCAATTGCCTGACGCAGCGATTCGTTTGTACACGTCACAACTGATTCGCTGGCGCAACAAATTGTTTAAAGCTTCACATTTCCCCTTTCAAAGCCACAACGGTCACAGCGTAGACGAAAGCAACAACGAGAACGGCAACAACAAAAATAACGAACGTCGACAAAAGCCACAACGGCGACAAGCCGAAATTGGCGAAAGCAACGAACAGTTTGCAATCGTTATCGTTGCGCCACGTCATTCTACTTTGACATATCGTTGTCGTTGCGACACGTCATTCTACTTTGACATATCATTGTCGTTGTGCCACGTCATCCTACTTTGACATATCGTTGTCGTTGCGCGACGTCATTCTACTTTGACTCGTCGTTGTCGTTGCGAAAAGTCACTCTACTTTGACTCGTCGAAGTATACAGACCGTTTAAAAATTTCACATTACAATTGTCTTAAATTCAAGGTAATAAAAAAAGTTGTGTGTCAAAAAAAAGTACATGGTGTGCAACTTATTCGCGAGCGAAATAAAAGAATAATTAAAATTAAAATAAAAATATACAATTACACACTGCGGCAATTTGCCCACGCTCGTCGTGCGTCATTATTTGCGAGTGCTAAAATATTGTATTATTTAGAATAACAAAAAAGAAAAATTTTAAACACAATCAAAAACAACTACACACTGCGGCAGTTTGTCCACGCTCGTCGTGTGGCATTATTTGCGGGTGCAAAAAACGTTGTACATTTAAAAAATAAAAAAATAATGCAATAATAAGCAACCAATTACCCACCGCGGCAATTCGTTCGTTCATACTGTGCGACGTATTTGCGGGTGCAATGGATTGATATAATAAAAGCAAGATAAAACAAATACCCACCGCGGCAACTCACGCACTTTATGTGTAATATTTGCCGGTGCAAAAATTTTGTTAAAAGGGAAGATAAAACATAACCACAATGGTTCCATAATTAAATATGGTGTGTGGCAATCTACTAGATACGCTAAGAAGTGTGGAATGCACTCAAAAAAGCCGCCTAGTGGATTGTGTGTGCAACCGTACCATTAGTAGGCCAAAAGCCAAAAAGGACAACTACGGACCACCGCGCCCAGTGCCAAAAATATTTAAAAAAAAAAGAAAATAATAATAATAAAAATAATAAGATTCTTAAAAAGCAAACGAGTAAAGCGCACGATGACAGCGCGGCCGACACAAAAATATTTTCTTATTTTTTTTCGTTTGTTCTAAAAAAATTCTAAAAAAAAACATTACTAACATTTATTTTTTCCCTTCCCAATAGAGCACGGCACGCAAAAATTTATCAACTAAATACAACAAATACAACACTCTACAACACATTGCTACACCAAAAAAAAACTAGAAAGGGGTAAGTGAAGCGTTTTCAATTGTTTTACAAAAAAGAGGAAGACCTCAAGTCTGATTTAAACAAGTAAAAAAAAAAAGACGAAAAATAATTTAAACTTTTGCAAAATCTTTTAAACCAAAAGTAACTCCAAATAAACTCTAGCACTATGGAAGAAATTAAGGCAACCTTGAATAGATATGAAGACTCTCTAAAAGCCTTGCTTAATCAGGTGATGGGGGTTAAGGAAGAAGTAAGGAAAATAAGCAATAGGCTCCTCGTTGTAGAGACCGATTACGAAGAGCGTAATCCGGTGGCTAGTCAACCTGCACCTTTGACGCGCCCGCGTACGGAGAACGAGTTGAAAGAAACTTATACTCTGCCGGATTGCGTCAAGGAGCTCCAAACTTTCGAGGGCCAATCTGGACAGTACATATCTTGGATCAATAGGGCGCAATCCATCCTGAGCGATTATGAAATCGTGAGGGGTAAACCTTTGTTAAGGTCAATAGTGTTGCATATTAGGCAAAAGATTAGGGGAAGTGCCGATATGGCACTCAGTTCGTATGGTGTGAAGGATGACGACTGGTTGGAAATAAAACGGGTATTAGCACTTCATTATGCTGATAAGCGTGACGTCCGTACTCTGGAGTACCAATTTATTCAGCTGACGCAGGGCACTAAGACATTGGAGGAATATTACAAGGAAGTAAATAACCACTTTTCTTTAATTGTAAACAAGCTAAAGGAGGGATCTCACGCTCCCAATGTGGTCGACGCGCTGACAGAGACCTATAGGGATAAGGCATTGGATGTCTTCATAAGAGGACTTGATGGCGATTTCTTAAAGCTGTTAGTCATTCGCGGCCCTAAGAATCTGCCAGAGGCGTATTCTTTTTGTTTGGAACTACAGAACGTCTCATTCAGGGGAAATTTGCAACAATCAACAAATGTGGGAAACTTTACACAACCTTCCTCACAGCCAAACCGGTGGGCTAACTCCCCCCGATTCCAGACCTTTCAACAATCACCAGTACCGTTCCCACATCATAGCGGCAGTACTGTCAGAAACCAACGGGGTTTCCAAAGATTCCAGGGGCCTCGACCTGCCATAAAAATGGAATCCAACAGGTCAGGGCAATCCTTCCAACCCAGATATAATGCACATCAAGGCGATGCTGGGGTCAAGCGAAGCCCAAGCGCCTCTTCTACCTTGAACCCATTCAGAAAGGTGCAAAAGTTGTACCACGTGTCAACGGCCCTGCCTTCTCAGACTCCCGTCTCAAATGAGACCACTCAGGTTCAAAACCACGAAAACTTCTATGAGAACGTGTCTCATGAAAATATAAGTAGCGAACAAGAAGGCTCAGTGCAAGAGGGTACCTTAGAAGATACTCTACAAGAGTTTGAAGGGGAGACAAATTTTATGACCGACGCCTCTCTAGTGTACCATACTTAGAGTATGAAACTAAAGAAGGGGCTAAGTTGCAATTCTTAGTAGATACCGGCGCAAATAAAAACTTCATTAGCCCCAAAATAGCCGTCGGTTGTACCCAGTTACCCAGTCCTTTTTTTGTTCAATCCGCCACAGGTTTTGTAAGAATTACACACCGGCTTGTGGGCCAATTTTTCAAACATGCTGGTAATGATACAGCTCTTAAATTTTTCGTACTCCCTGGCTTGAGTTCTTTTGACGGTATTATTGGGGACGATACCCTCTTTTAACAATAGCCCCAGGAATCAAGTTGCCTTTGTTAGCTAAAAATTCTTTAAACATTCACCCATTGGTTAAGACTGATCACTCTGAACGTATAAATTCAACCTTAAATGCACTAATCGAAGAATTTTCAGAAATTTTAAAACCAATTTCGCTGGGTGAAACAGTAGACACTGCTGTTAGGGCAGATATTCGCACTAGAACCCAAGACCCCATATATACGAAAAGTTATCCTTACCCTGCCAATATGAGAAAAGTAGTAGAGGTACAAGTAGCGGAACTCCTTCGCGAAGGTATAATCCGACCTTCTAGAAGCCCTTATAATTCTCCGCTATGGATAGTGCCAAAAAAACCCAAACCAAATGGTGAAAAACAGTACAGATTAGTCATTGATTTCAAGCGGTTAAACGCTGTCACTATATCCGACACTTACCCAATTCCTGATATTAATTCTACCTTGGCAAGCCTTGGCGACGCCAAATATTTCACCACCCTCGATTTGACATCGGGGTTTCACCAAATTCGTATGAGAGAACACGACATCCCCAAGACCGCATTTTCCACTTTGAACGGAAAGTACGAGTTCTTGCGTCTTCCGTTCGGATTAAAAAACGCTCCATCAATCTTCCAGCGCATGATTGACGATGTGCTAAGGGAACATATCGGGAAAATCTGTTACGTATACATTGACGACATAATTGTTTTCAGCAAGGATTATGATAGTCATTGGACTAACCTTCGGCTGGTCTTCGAGAGTCTTCGAAAAGGGAATCTTCAAGTTAACTTGGAGAAGACCCATTTCCTGTCCACGCAGGTAGAATTCCTGGGTTATATTGTCACAGGGGAGGGGATTATGGCAAATGAAAAAAAAAGTAGAGGCCATTAAAAAAAATGGAACCTCCTAGCAATGTTAAGGAGTTGAAGAGATTTTTAGGCATGACTTCTTATTACAGGAAATTTATACAGGACTATGCAAATGTTGCCAAACCCCTAACAAATTTAACAAGGGGTAAATACGCTAAAATCAAATCGTCCCAGTCTGCCAAAGTTCCTATTGAATTAGATGAAAAAGCCTTACAGGCTTTCAACAACTTAAAGACCATTCTTTCCTCGTCTGAGGTGTTAGCTTTTCCAAATTTTAGTATACCTTTCCATTTAACGACAGATGCGTCAAATTACGCAATCGGAGCAGTTCTTTCGCAAGTCGACGAGAAAAAAGATCGGCCAATAGCTTACATTTCCCGTTCTTTGAATAAATCCGAAGAAAATTATGCCACAATCGAGAAAGAAATGCTCGCAATAGTGTGGGCGTTAGATAATCTTCGTTCTTATTTGTATGGCGCGGCGTCAATCAAAATTTACACGGATCATCAGCCTCTAACGTTCGCGCTAGGTAACAGGAATTTTAATGCCAAACTGAAGCGATGGAAGTCCCGAATAGAGGAATATAATTGCGAATTATTATATAAACCAGGGAAATCCAACGTGGTTGCTGACGCTCTTTCACGCATCACGACGCAGGTTAATTACTTGGGTTCCGACACAGCAACCGCTTCCGAATCTGGCTCAGATTCCGGAGCCACTATCCATAGTGCGCTTCAAGACGCTTCACAATTGATTCCTCATGTGGAAATCCCTATAAACGTGTTTCGGAATCAATTAATATTTGACCAGAGTCGCTCAGAATACTTATGCGAGCACCCGCACGCAGGGTTTGTGCGACACTTTATTCCCATAAACCAGCGAGAGCTATCGAACTTAACTACTTCTTTACAGAGGTATTTAAAGCCTTCGATTATTAATGGAGTTAAAATCCCCGATTCTTACTTACAATTTTTCCAATCCAATTGCTTTCAGAATTTCAAACTTTTTAGAATTCGAATCACACAACGGTTGGTTACAGATTTGACCGATGAAGATGAAATTTGCGAATTAATTGAAAAAGAACATCGCAGAGCCCATAGGGGACCGAAAGAAGTTCGCTTAAAAATATTAGAAAAGTTTTATTTCCCGAAAATGACAAGCATTATTCGTGCCCAGGTGTCGTCTTGCGAATGTTGTAAACTCTTCAAGTACGAAAGACACCCAAATAAACCAGCGTTTCAACCGACCCCTATCCCTCATCTACCATGCGAAATTCTTCACATTGACGTTTTCACATTGGGCAAGAAATTCTACTTAAGTTGCATAGACAAATTTACCAAATTCGCCAAACTTTTCCCGTTGGAATCAAAATCAGCGGTCCATTTGCGCGAAGCACTCTTAGAGACTCTCCATTATTTTACAGTCCCGAAAATAATGGTATCCGATAAAGAGAAGCAGAGATTCAAACCGGAAATAATACAGGAGGATAGAAGAGTTACGATTAAAACTAGGTCAGGGAAAATTTTTCATAAATCAGATTTGAGGAATTGATCTTAGAAGACGTTTCACATACCTGCATTAGCCATTTACATTAAAAATATTATTATTATAAAAATATCAAAAATAAACAAAAATAATATTAAAATTTTATCCACAAAAAATGTATTAAAATCATACCTAGAAAATAAGTAAATACAAAAACACACAACAACATGTTAAACATAAGATAACATTACACATTTTTAAATTCCTCAATTAATCACACTACAAATACACAGAAATTATTGAACATATGACAACATTACACATTTTATGTTTCTCATTTAATCACACTATAAATACACAGAATTTATCGAACATGAAATAAGATAACACATTATTGAATTATTACCATAAGGTTCCACACTTTTATCATTTTATTAATGCATGGCTCTTTTGCAAAGTTGCCTTGCTTCAACCAGTCTATAACAAATTAATATAAAAAACACACTATTACATAAAAACACACTGTACACTATTTCGTAAGCATGCTCCTGATTTACACGGCGGTCACCATGTACATTTTAAATACGAGGCACTGTGGCTCCCCTACAACAAGGCTTCGTCTGGCACGATAATGGAATGTTCGAATTGGCCCTTGTCATCGACTTGGCTAAAATGCAGGATGTCTTTGGCGATTTGCGGAAAGAAGCAACACCGAAGGCGGTGCCCGGATCAAAACATTAACAGACCATTACCTTCAAGATGCATTGGAGGGGATTTCCAGGTTGACTGGTTGGGGTCGGCGTGAAATGAAAGATCACCGGACTCATCAGACTGGAACGCTATTTAACGGTCCCAGGAGTCTCTTGCTAAATACGACGAGCAACAAATCAAAATAAACGGCTCTTCGATGCTGAACACCAATTAATACAGCAACGCAACATGATCATCGACAAAATGAACGTGGAACCAAATATCACCGGAATTTAAAAAGCTGGCCGAGAGACGTTCGCTGCCTTGCTCATCCATAGGGAATACATCAGTTCGCCAAGATAAGGATTTACAGCAGTTAGACCTGAACAAATCTGATGGCTGACCGGCTGCCCCAACGAACGTGACTGCAACCGGCCACGAGTAGAGTACGTCCACAACTTCAGCCTACAATACCTCAGGAAACCTTCGACCATGTGTGAGAGTAACATAGAAGCTGACGTCAACGAGATGCATCCCATTTGCATCAAACCTTGCCTTGGGATTTTCGCCACGAACCACGTCTGCAAAAGTCAAAGTTTTAGGATCTGCGGGACGCAGATCTTGTAGTGGGGAGGAGTTAACACCCGGTTCCAGCGATGCTCTTCGGCCACCTCTTGCTGTCACCAACAACCATTGGCAACATTTCACAGAGTCAGCAACGACAAACGTCACAACTCGGCTACTACATCGCACGCCGATGTATCGACACGATACAAAATGCCGGCCGACCGAGAGCCGACGAGAGCTTGCTTGGGAGCGAGTGAAATCAGTTTAGGTTGAGCGGCCGAAACTGATACTTCAAAAATTATAAAATAAACTGAATACTTAAAACGAATTCTGGTTTTTACTTAAAAAGAATTAATCGCGACTACGTTTGAGATTGCAACATTGCAGGAATAGCATTAAGGTGGTATAAACATTCACGGTAGTCGTCCTGACTGCTTAACTTATATATATTTATATATATATATATAGGTTATGTTTATATATATATTTATATATATAAACATTGAATGCAATATTTTAAGAATACTGCTTTTGTGATATATATACATATGTCGGAGCAAGGCTTATTCGGTTCCAGTCGTCTTGATGTACCTAATGATTGGTACCACAGGCCTTGCAATTCCTCGGCTGTGACATTGTTCTCTTTTAGTTGTCTTTGCTTTTTTAATCGTAATTGTGCGTACGTGACTTCATCACACCAGCATCACTGCTGCATTCACTCGGCACGCGCCCTCTTTTTTTGGCGTCTTTTAATTACGCACTATAACCATCTCACTCTAACACTTGTCCCACCGAGGCTACGCAGAACAAAGAACCTTGTAGGGCGCACGATACCACATCAGTTAAAATAGGACGACTGATACTCCAAACTGCTCGTCCGTATAACATTGTGACTCTATTAGAAATAATATTTCAAACGATAGATCGACTTTCATATATTAAACGATGTTTCATACAATATATCGATATTCTTATATTAAACATTGTTTCTTACTAACTTATAATTATCCGAATCCGACACGGCCATCCTGACCATCACACGTCCTCGTGTGCTACAAAAGAGTCAAAATGTAAAATGATAATGTTAGGCTCAAGGATAAAGAGGACCATATTAATTAATTACTATATATAACTTAAATTCAAACTGGCCGACCCAATGACAGAGAGTTGAAGATCATTTTCTTTATATATTTCTTTTAATATATAATCATCTAAGTAGCCACCAGACAGAGAATTCCGAATTTTATTATTTCCGTTTCTATTTGGTAATTTCATAGAATATCCAGGACCCTCTCCAATACAGGCTCTCACCACAATGATAGTCACCAGGCAACTTATAAGTCAACACATTAACTCGTGTACCTACTAGCGCTGGAAACCCTACACTGCAGGTCGACCTTATGGTATGATGTCTGGAATTTATACATTGAAATCTACAACCATTTACGTAACGTCTCTTTCAACGTTTTCATTCATATTGGAATCCACCAATATTTATGTAACGTCTCTTTCAACGTTGTCTCTCATATTGGAATCCACCAATATTTCCGTAACGTCTCTTTCAACGTTGTCTCTCATATTGGAATCCACCAATATTTCATTAACGTCTCTTTCAACGTTGTCTCCTTCTTAACACAGATCTAATTCTTCGGGAATCTCTTCTATCGGCATACTTCTTAATGCTTCATGCGAATACTTGTAGGTTCGCTTATTAACCAATGACTTTAAAACGTAGCGATCTCCATGCAACAGTTCTGTCACCAGGAATGGACCCTTATATTTCTGTTCCAACTTTTAAAAAATCGTAAGGTTTTTTACGATATAAACTTATTAAACGAAAGAAATGAGACTGCGGCTTAGCGATCTAGCTGTGGCCAAGAAATAATGCACATCGATGTTTCAAATTCCAAGATTTTTAATGCGCTGGCGCAACCAACGATTTCAAGTGGTAATGAGCAACTAAATTACAGCGATTATAGAACACAGTGAATGCAACCCTATGTTTGTTCAACATAAACTACAGATGGCGCTGTTTGCTTGCCTTTTAAAGCTGATTGCTATGAAAACTTAAGCGAACAGCTGATATTTTACAGTTGTTTTGTTTGCAAATTATTTTGTTTGCAATTTATTAAAAGTTATGGCAGCAAAAAAGAAAAGGGTAAATTGGTGCGATGGGACAGAAATCTGCCTCATCGAAATATGGCAGAGCAGATTGCAACAACTACGATCTGCTAGGAAAAACTCGCATATCCATGAGGATATACTTTTCTCCACTTTTTCAGATGCCTCAGATATGGCTGCACATAACGTGAGGTGCATTTCATATTTCATTAGCACAAGATTCCTTAGTGCTCTTGAAGTATTGAAAAGATCCCCCATTATTTTCGCCATATCCAGCATTTTTATCATTACAAAAATGATTTTTATAATTTTTGGCGTAATTTTTGCTGTTTGCTATTTAATTTTGTTCATTTACAAATGTAAACAAACAGCTGTCAAAATTAATCAGCTTTTTGTTGTGTGAACGCATAAGATTATCGAAGGGAGATTTTCGTGTTCACGAGATTAATTTTTCATGTGTGAACAAGGCATAAGAATAAGTGACTTAACTATGTTAAATTATAAGAGTTACTATGTTAATAACATCAGTGAAAAAACATAATTACGCTCATATTTACATTCGACTAACAAAATTCAATCGTCTTTACTTCATTTAACAATTTCATTATTTTACAATATAATACTATAAATATAATAACTAAATTACTGTGCTAACATTCCGGCCCCGTTGAAGGCCTCTGGCGCTTTAACTCCTTCATCCGTACCGTTTATTGGGAGCAAAGCCAACTTGTGTATTGCGCGCTTGATAATGCCTCCTGTAGTCCGAACCTCAGCCACACGCACTTTACCATCGTCGCCTGGTATTGTTGCCACCACGCGACCTGTTAGCCATCGCTGCGGCGGCAGATTGTCCTCGTGAATGAGAACTAGACAGCCTGTCGTTAGATCTTGGCCCACGGTGTTCCATGAGTTGCGCTGCTGCAGACTGGCCAGGTAATCTTTGGACCAGCTCTGCCAAAACTGCTGCTTGAGTGCTGACAGCATTCGCCACCGATTCAAATATCCAAAGCCGATTTCCAACTCTGAGGGCAGCGAAAGAAGAGGCTGCCCGATTAGCAAGTGGCCTGGCGTGAGAGCCTCTCCATCGCTGGGATCGTTGCCTGGCGATGCGATTGGGCGAGAGTTGAGCAGGGCCTCGTCTTCCACTAGGTGAGTGTTCAACTCGTCTGAGCTTGGCGTTGCCTACCCCTCGTAGCAACCGATGCTTGGCGGCCTTGACGGCTGCCTCCCATAGTCCGCCGAAGTGTGGGGACCGCGGTGGGATGAACGACCACTCGACTCCTTTCTGAGCTGCGTAGGTTATCAGGGAATCCTTGTTGTGGTGGAACGCTTCGTTCAACTCCTCGAGGACTCTGCTGGCTCCTACGAAGTTGGTGGCGTTGTCGCTGTAGATCTTCTCTGGCAGACCCCTCCTTCCGACGAACCTTTTGAAAACAGATAAAAAACTGTCAGTGGAAAGATCAACAACAAGCTCAAGGTGAACGGCCACATAAGTTTTTATAGGTGGCTTCCCACGTAACTTTAACGAGACATAAAATGGTCCGCAAAAATCGACTCCACAAATCAAGAAAGGGCGAGCTTGCCTCACGCGATCGGCCGGCAAATTGCCCATTATTTGCCCAAGTAGTACGGGCTTATACCGAAAACAGTGGACGCACTTCCTAACAACCTTTGTGCACGCCTCTCGAGCATTGATTACCCAAATCTGCTGCCTTAGCAGTGAAACCATCACCTTGGCACCTGCGTGATAATGTGTTTGATGCAAATTACGAAGAAACAACTTAACGAATTGAGAATTTCGAGGCAACAACAATGGAAATTTTTCGTCATATGGAATTTGAGCATTTAAGAGCCTGCCTCCAACGCGAATTAAATGAAAAGTCACACCATCCAGCTCCATGGTGTGTATAAAGGGATTCAAACGTTGAAGATTTGGATCCAAAACTTCCGATCTTTCTAATTTGACGAATTCTGAACCAAACTCGAATTTTTGAAGCACATGTATAAATCTAAAAAACGACAATTTAAGCTCTTTTGCTGAGATAACTGCCTCGCGCCTACTTTTTTTTCCTTGAATAAAACGATGCACGTAGGCCATGATACGAAGTAGCTTGTTAAACGACGAACATCTTTCAACGAGATCGACAATTACATTTGCTTCGCTTTTTGCTACTGAACATACCACCGCGCTTTTCTTGTTTTCGGACAGCTTTAGGTCACGAGAGATTTCAAATTGGTGGAGACAAGGCCATTTATCAGCACTAGTACGCAAAAAGTCAGTTCCGTTTTCCCACAGTGAACAATTTAGACAATCTACATCTGTGCCACGCGACACAGCTGGATTCTGTTCTGTAGGCACATGACGCCATACAACATTTTCTGAAAGCTCTTGGATTTCGGAAACTTTATTTGCAACGAACGTCGCTAGTGTGGATGGATCTCTTTTCAACCAGTAAAGAGTGACTTGAGAATCCGACCAGAAATTGATGCTTTCAAGTTTTAGATTTCCAAGCAATGGAGCTACTTGAACCCACAACGTAGCTAGAAGATGAGCTGCACACAACTCGAGCCTTGGGATTGACTTTGTTTTAAGAGGAGACACACGTGACTTGGCGGTTAAAAGTCTTGCCAAACTGGTTTTTCCACCAATGGTACGAACATATATGCAACAACCATAGGCTTCACTTGAAGCGTCTGCAAAGCCGTGGATTTGGACTGTTGTGTACGTGGACAGGCAAACGTATCGAGGAATCGATATCTTGTGTAGCTCTAGTAAATTCTGCTTGAACCTGTTCCAACTGGTATGTAGACTCATTGGAACTGACTCATCCCAATCCAACTTTTGTCGCCACAGCTCCTGAAGCAAAATTTTTGCTCTGGTGATCAATGGACACGATAAACCCAAAGGGTCAAACAAGCGGGCCGTCACCGACAGGATATTGCGTTTTGTTGGTGGTAAGGTAGTGAACGAGTCTTCTAAGCTGTAATGAAACACATCAGTCTGAGGATTCCACTTCATCCCAAGTGTTTTTACTGAGGTGGACGAATCAAATGTAAGAGATTTATCTGGCCCTCTATTGGCCAGCAGTCGAGGA
The DNA here is from genome assembly GCA_018901835.1 of Scaptomyza graminum. NCBI lineage: Eukaryota > Metazoa > Arthropoda > Insecta > Diptera > Drosophilidae > Scaptomyza > Scaptomyza graminum. The sequence continues at coordinate 137,485 of JAEIFL010000275.1, read as the reverse complement.
TGATTAGAGGCCAATTTGGCTAGATCGAAGCCCCCAAATTTCAATACCTCTGTCACTTCTTTGCGAATAACTTCCAGCTCATTTAACGTATTTGCTCCAGTTAGCATATCGTCAACGTAGAAGTCGCTTGAAATAACCCTTGACGCTAAAGAATGCGTCTCAGCATAAGTTTTTGACAGCTCAAAGAGGCAACGGATAGCCAAGAACGGAGCTGAGGCTGTCCCATAAGTGACAGTGTTCAAACGATAAGTTTGGAGAACATCAGTTGATTTCTCCCTCCACAAGATCAGTTGAAAATTCCGATCCTCATTGGCAATATTAATTTTCCTATACATCTTCGAGATGTCAGCCGTTAAGGCATATTTATTCAATCTGAATCTTGCAAGGGTAGAATATAGCTCCCTCTGAATAGTTGCACCCACCATTAATGTGTCGTTCAAGGAAATCGAGGTCGACGTTTTACTGGATGCATCAAAAACAACTCGCAATTTGGTGGTGATACTATCAGGTCTCAGGACACATTGATGTGGAATATAGTAATGGTGTCCTGCAGGAGGAGTAAGAAGCAATGACATATGACCAAGGCTGAGATACTCTCTCATAAATTCTTGATACATGTTATTTAACTCGGTATTGCTTGCAACTTTGCGCTCTAACGCAAGAAACCGTCGCTTGGCCGTTTCAAAGGATAATCCTAATACCGTTGGATTTATCTTAAAGGGCAGCTTGACCTCGAAACGACCTGACGCAAGCCTCTTTACGGTCTGCTTAAATTTTTGTTCGCAGGCAACTTGTTCAGCTGTATATACAGCCTTCGATCTCTCTGGAGCTTGTTCCATTTCCCAAAATCGTTCCACCAGAGAGTCGAGAGAGCAGTTGTTTTCGGCGACGGTGACGCTGCACACCTGAGCTCTATCCGATAGACTTCTAGTGTACTTTCCCGACACAATCCATCCAAACAAGGTTTTTTGGATAAGTGGATGCTGGGAATTAACTTTTATTTGGCCTACACTCAATAAATCAAAAAAGATTTCTGCGCCAAGCAGTAAATCAACCTTTGCGGGCTTGTAGAACCGAGGATCTGCCAGCTCAATGGTTGCTGGGATACTCAATTGGGCAAAATTTACCTCATGATCTGGTTGATATGTAGATATTGACTTTAAAACCCAGAAATCTGTGGCAAAACTATGAGAATTGACCCGAGAATGAATTGACGTGTGCACTTTATGGCGTACTAAAGAGTCATTTTTTCCAACAGTGGTAATATTAATGCAAGACTCATTTCTATGCAAGCGTAAACGCTGTGCTAAGTCCTCTGTAATGAAATTTATTTGCGACCCGGAATCTAAAAGTGCACGTGCTAGTTGAAACTGTCCAAATCTATCACGCACCTTTACTAACGCAGTAGCAAGAATTACTTGATCGCTACTTGTAACATGACTGGTGTAAGCTACCGGAGGGTCAGAAAATTGCATTTGTTGTGACTGTATTTGAGGTAGTGAGCCGGAAACAGTTGACTGCTCTCCCCCATATCTAAGAAGAAGTGTATTATGGGATTTTGAGCATACCCGACATCTACTGGCCTTGCAATTCTTAACTGTGTGTCCTTGGTTAAGACAGTTTATGCACAAACGATTCTGTTTTGTAAACTCAAAACGTTGAATTACAGGAAGAGCGGTGAAAGCTTGACAATTACCTAATGTATGATTCGTCGCTGAACAATAACGACAATTTGACTCAGGTCGCCGATCTGTTTTTGCACAAGAAAACGATGATTTTGTATAACCTTTATTCGATGATTGGGTAGGCTTGCTTTTAGTTTTAGTTGCTTCTTCAGCAGCTAAATGCTGGTACCGTCGGTTTAACTGAGCCGCACACTCTGACCACGTCGGCAGAGTATTATAGTCGAGCTGTTCTTTTGTTGATTTTTTGAGATTTTGTTGAGCTATCTACTTTACATCTACATTGCTATGTGAATTAAAATGGCATTGTTTATTTCCCTTTCACTTCCCAATGACTGTAACGATGCATAAAGAGCTGATATTTCATCAATCAAACCCCTTAAGCCTGAAGCAGAAGGTTTTGATAGATGGGGAATGTCAAGTAATTGCGAGATTGTGTCGAAGAAAATTAAACATTTGTTAACATAAATACTCTTTAAACTAGCTAACGCCTTTTCATAGTTGCAATCCGATATTTGAAACGCCTTGACAGTTCCCAACGCATCATCCTTCAAACAAGACAGTAAATGATTGAATTTTTCAACATTTGTTAAAGATGAGTCAGTATGCACCAAACTCTCAAAAAGACTTATAAAATTTTTAAACTCGGCATGTTTTCCACTAAACTTCGGAAGATTCATTTTTGGCAACTGTGAGGAATGAGGGCGAGCACTACTATCCCCGTGAATTACCTTCTGAGGCTCATTTGCTTTTATTGCGGATTGATATAAAGCCTTGTTATAATACACATATCCTCGACAGACGCTCTTGAATCATTGTTTGGGTTCAGTGCATCAATGTCTGTCTGGATATCCATTAATTTCTCACAATAATCTTCAAGCAGCTGCATTCTGTATCCCAATGGAATCTTATCGAACGATATAGTTTTTTCTTCAAATGCTGTCCTCATACGTGATATATCACCCATAACCTTGTCGTGTTTTTGCATTGCCAATAATAATTTTGCATTATTTTTTCCGTCCTTATCTTCCTTACTCATTTTGCAAATTTATTTTTTAATTAATTTTTTTTTTTAAAAACCGATTTAAATAAATAATTATACAAATATTAAAGCGCTCAAAAATTATATGTGTGCTAATAACGCCAACAGCACCACAACGCACGAATTTGCAATGTTCAGCCGAACAGATAAGCAATTAATATTTAAGAATTAGGAATAGCCAGATTTCAACGCAACTCTACACTGCTGATGGCTGGCAGCTGCACGCACAGTTTAAAAAACACTGTATGTAACATTTGTACAGTTTTATGACAACTTTAACTGCCCTGAATATGAGCAACTGAATCTCGCACAGTTTTACAGCAACTGTGATTACACTCCACTTGGCGCAGCTATGACTATGAGTTTAACAAAGAGAGATGAACTTTTTGCAGTTTGGCGCTTTGCACTGAACAAAAGGGAATGAACTTAGCGGCACCTTTGGCTTGGCGTCTGTTCTTGCCGTTTTGCGCTTTGCACTGAACAAAAGGGAATGAACCAAGCGGCACCTTTGGCTTGGCGTCTGTTCTTGCCGTTTGGCGCTTTGCACTGAACAAAAAGGAATGAACTAAGCGGCACCTTTGGCTTGGCGGCTATTCTTGCAGTTTTGCCTTTGTACAATTACAGTGCAACAGGCTCAATATAAAAAATTCACTCACATTTATTTCGATATTGAATTAACTTTAATTTAAATGTTTTTTATTTAAATAAAGTGTCAAAAAATTACTTGGTTAATCGGCATGATTTAACTTTCCTTAGACCTCCAAATGGTTCCACTGTGCAATGTCTCCAACAGCTAGATTACACTCGCACTGAAAACGAATAAGTGCCGAAACGACGAAAATGCTCTGTTTTATTTTGCGAATTTACCGAATACTAAAACCGATGTCCCTGCTCGGGCGCCATAAAAAATCGTAAGGTTTTTTACGATATAAACTTATTAAACGAAAGAAATGAGACTGCGGTTTAGCGATCTAGCTGTGGCCAAGAAATAATGCACATCGATGTTTCAAATTCCAAGATTTTTAATGCGCTGGCGCAACCAACGATTTCAAGTGGTAATGAGCAACTAAATTACAGCGATTATAGAACACAGTGAGAAGCTTAAGAACTAAGAATGAGTGACTTAACTATGTTACATTATAAGAGTTACTATATTAATAACATCAGTGAAAAAACATAATTACGCTCATATTTACATTCGACTAACAAAATTCAATCGTCTTTACTTCATTTAACAATTTCATTATTTTACAATATAATACTATAAATATAATAACTAAATTACTGTGCTAACAACTTTGTTTGGTGCCTCTCTTCGTTCTTGAGCAAAACATAATCGCCAACCTTAAATTTGTTTAACTTAGCTTTGTTCTTATCGAAACGTATTTTTTCATAGGAGGCATTCGTACTCAAGTTTTCTTTTGCCATTTTTCTAACATAGTTTAAATCGACCTTATTATTTTCCTCACATATGGGTAACATATTGAAGGGTCTTGCTTCCTTTCCAATCAACAGTTCTAAAGGACTAGACTTAGTTGTTCTATTTATAGTACAATTTATGGCTAATTGTATTTCACCTAAAGCATCCTGTCAGGAACGCTCACTACTCTCAACGGCTGTCAACAGACGTTTCAACGTGCTCATAACGCGTTCGACCTGACCGTTAGCGCGACTAGCGCCAGTTGCTATAAGATGTAAGTCTATCTTTTGCATAAAACAAAAGTCTTTAAAACATGCACCGGTAAAACACCTGCCCTGATCGACAATGATTCGCATTGGTACACCAAATACTGATATCGCTGACTTTACAGCATCTATACAACGTTCGCTATTAATATTTGTATATAAATAAACAAATTTAGTGAACGCATCTATTTGAACGATAATATACTCCTTTTGGTCCTTTTTGCCGCTTAATTTACCCGTAATATCGATGTGTACCGTGTGCCATGGAATGTCAACCTTGGGTATGGGGTGAAGTTCAATTGGCAACTTTCCCGATAAAGGCTAACTTAATTTGCAAGTTATACAATTATCTACGAACTCACGAACGTATTTAGCCATGTTTTCAAACCAATAGAATTCATACATTTTGTCCAAAGTTTTCTTCCAACCTAAATGTACTATTGCCTCATGAACGTGATTCACTATCGACCATCTAAATGGTCTAGGGACAACGGGGAGGCACCTAGTCTTTCCATTTCTTTGAATTTTTCTAAAAAGCATTTTCGTCCGTAACTCGTAGGTTTTTACCAAGCCTTCACCAAGTTCATCATTTTGAATTTTCGAAATGATCAGGGAAATTTCAGAATCTCTTTGTTGTTCTGCAAGGAGCCAGTTAATCGATATTTCGGCCAATAAAACACGTTTAGTTTCTGGTATTATAACAGCTTGAGCAATTTTCTTAGATGGTATAGGATTACGTGAGAGAAAATCTACGTGAGACATTTTCACACCGGGTCTATACTGTATGTCGAAGTCGAAAGACTGCATGTATGCCCACCAGCGGTGAACTCTTGGTGTAAGGTCAATTTTGTTCTGCGTAGCTTTTAATGAATTGCAATCAGTAAAAACAGTAAAATGTTGGCCATGTAAATAGTGTCGGAAATGTTTCATAGAATTAAATACCGCAAGCGTTTCAAGCTCGTATGAGTGGTATCGAGATTCAGTAGAGGATGTTTGCTTACTATAATATTCTATAACACGAGGCTTATTGTCAATTTTATGGAGAAGAATAGCGCCATAACCATCGATGCTGGCATCAGTATGCAACTCGATGGGATACTGAGGGTCAAATATAATAAGCACGGGCTCACCCGTCAATGTTTTTACAATTCTTTGTCGTATTTGCTCATGTTCACACCTCCATTCGAACATACTATTTCTGCAAGTAAGACCATACAACGGCTTCATCACCTCAGCAAATTTCGGTACAAATTGACGAAAGTACGATGCCAGGCCAATAAATTGTCTCACCTGGGTAACGGACTGTGGAGGAGGCAAATTGGTTAACGCTTGTATCTTAGGTGGATTGGGACGAACTTCGCCATCCCTAACTTCAAAACCAAGATATTCAATACTCGATTTTAAGAAAGAACATTTCGCGATATTAAACGAAAAACCAGCCAGAGTTAAAATGTTTAGGACTGTTCTCAATCTTTCTAATGCTTCTTCTTTTGTTTGTGCAACGATCATGATATCGTCCATATAGACTATAACATAAGAATAGGCAAGTTCACCTAACGCTTTCATCACAGCGCGTTGAAACACAGATGGGGCATTTTTCAATCCGAATGGCATGGTTACGTATTCGTATTGACCATCTAGTGTCACGCTTTCAAAAAACTTTTCGCAGCGTTAGTATACGAATAGTATGTAAAAATTTTTTCTCTGCTCAAAATAAGTATGATGGTATTAGTGCTTTGTGCAGCGGCAGAGCGCCCCAGCCCGGGACGGTCGAGCCATGCAGCTGTTTAGCAAAGAGAATGATGACTGTTGAATACTGTTGAAGTTTGCAAGTTCGATAATTGCATTTGACAACCCTAATATTATTGAACATCTCTGGAAATGTTTGTCAAACTATGAAGCTATCGATTAGCTTATATTGTAAGCGTCGATAATTGCTCTCTCCTTAAAAAACGTTCGTCGTGTTCACATCGTCTCCGTGTGTTCTTATTTTCTAAATGAATTGGCATAATTTTACTTAAATCCTCTGCGTGCAAAGCGTTTGTTCCAACATTAGGTTATGGGCCCAGAACTCGAAAAGTAAAATAAAAATGAGTAATTTTCAAATAGAAAGGTTAAGTGAGCAAAACTATGATGTGTGGTGCATTCAAATGAAAAGTGTTTTGATACACCAAGAACTATGGCGTGTTGTGTGTGGCCAGTTGGAGGTTAAGGAAGATGCTCCAAATACGGTTTTGGTAGACCAAAAGGCACTCGCGTTAATTGTTCTAAACGTAAACATTTCACAATTGAGTTATGTCAAAAATGCAAAGTCATCGAAAGAAGCATGGGACAGGTTGCGTGAAGTACATGTTCCAACGGGACCGATTCATAAAGTGTCGCTTTATAAAAAGTTATTAAATATGAAATTGGAAAATAGTGGCAACATGGCGCAGTATATAAATGCATTTGTTGAAGTTGTAGACAAATTAACTGAAGTAAGCATAGATTTGCAAGATGAGCTAAAAGTAATTATTTTACTGTCAAGTCTAAGCGCGGAAAATGAACACTTTGTAGTGGCCATTGAAACAAGAGATTCGTTGCCGTCGTTTGATGTTCTAAAAGCCAAGTTATTAGCAGAAGCTGATAGGATTGCGCAAAATTGTGAAATCAGCAGTGATCAAAAAGTGTTGTATGCTGGCACGAAAACTGAGAAAAGCGAACAGCGCAGAAAGAAAAGTGCAAATTTTACGGGATTTTGTTTTAATTGCAAGAAACGTGGGCATAAGGCTTCGCAGTGCAAATCAAAACGTAATGAAGAATAAAATGAAGAACGAAATGAAAAACAGGCATGTTCGTATGCTGCATATGCAGCAATGCAGAGAGAACGCTCTATTAATGGACGATGGTGCTTAGACAGTGGAGCCACTACGCATATGTGCTTTGAAAAAGATTTGTTTATATCGTACGAAGAGAAAAAAGAACAAATCATGTTAGCGGCCGATAAGTACATAGAGTCGGTAGGCAAAGGCAAAGTGAAAATAAAAACAAAGCATTGTGAAATCACGTTGTGTGACGTTTTGTATGTGCCAACCTTGCACATTAATTTCTATTCGGTAAGCAAAGCGTTAAAATTCGAGCATACGGTACTTTTCAAGGACAAGTACGCTGAAGTGACATCCAAAAGTGGATCAGTGTTGTTAAAAGCCGAAATTATTGAGAATTTGTTTTTATTCAATGACATTAACAAACATAAGCTGTTTGCTATGCAAGAAAAAGCAGTCGTGTGGCACAATCGGTACGGACATTTAAATTTTCGCAACTTGAGAGAGTTAATTAATAATGGACGCGTACACGGTGTCGACATAAAGAATTTTCCGTCGAAAATAAATTGCAATACGTGTAATTTATCGAAAATATGTACATTGCCATTTGAGTCGAGCACAAAAGGTGCGTCGCATTGTTTAGATTTAATACATACGGATGTATGCGGTCCGATTAATGTATCGTCGGTCGGTGGCGCAAAATACTTCATAACGTTCATAGACGACCGGTCGAAAAGAATTTTTGTGTATTTTATGAAATCTAAGGCCGAAACTTTCGATAAATTTTTGACATTTAAAAATCTGGTTGAGTGTCAATTAAACAGAAAAATTAAAGCAATACGTAGTGATAACGGAAGAGAGTACGTGAACGGCAAATTCGACGCGCTACTGACAGAATGTGGCATAAAAAGACAATTAACTGTTCCCTATACGCCACAACAAAATGGCGTGGCCGAGAGAGCGAATCGTACGCTCGTAGAAATGGCACGCGCAATGATGATCCATGCAAACGTGCAGGAGTCATTGTGGGCTGAGGCTGTTGCAACTGCATCGTATCTACGCAACAGATCTCCTTCAAAAGCACTGGATGGCGTTACTCCTTATGAAGTCTGGAGCGGTCGAAAGCCATCAGTTACGCACTAACGTATCTTTGGGTGTCCTGTATATGCACTGGACAAGATGCAGCACAAGAAGTTCAAGGCCAAGGGAAAGAAGTATACGTTCGTTGGGTATTCCTCAACAGCAAAGGCATACCGACTTTTTGATAAAGAGACGAAACAAGTTGTAGAGCGGCGTGATGTCAGATTCGTCGAAGAAGAAGCAGAACAAGTCGTAGGTCAATCTACATCTGTTTCCGATATTTTTTCGTTTGTCATTAGCAGAAACTCAATCGAACTGCAAGGGTCAGTTGAAGCTCTCGACCCGGAGCCAAGCCAAGAAGTCAGAGCTGAGCAAGCAGCTCAAGATGATATTCAAGACGATGAAGCAGTAGCAAGCGAATCAGATGACGAGGCGGCAGATTACCAGAGCTTTGAAGATTCAGATTCGTCAAGTAGCCATGAAGAAGTGCAAGAAGTTCGTCGCGGTCCAGGCAGGCCCAGGCTGGTTCGAACTGGACAACCAGGAAGACCTAAGAAGCAGTACAATGTACTTCACAATATGGTCGCCTATTATGACATGGAAACGCCAAACACACTTAAACAGGCAATGTGTGGCAAGCATGCGTTTGAGTGGGACAAGTCCATGAAAAGTAAATACGACGCTCTCACTGCAAACAATACGTGGTCGCTAGTTGACCTTCCGCCTAATGCAAAAGCTATTGGTTGCATGTGGGTATATCGCATCAAGAGGGACGAGCAGGGAAGCATTGAGCGCTTCAAATCGAGGCTTGTCGCCAAAGGATGCAGCCAGCAGTATGGTATAAACTTTACAGAGACATTTTCGCCAGTTATACGGTATGAAAACATAAGGATGTTGTTAGCTGTGGCTGCAGAAAAGGAGCTGTACCTACATCAGATGGATGTTTCAAATGCGTATGTGAATAGCGAACTTAACGAGACTATTTTTATGAAGCAGCCTGAACCATTTACAAGCAAGAAATATCCGAATCGTGTTCTGAAGCTGAACAAGGCATTATATGGACTTAAGCAATCAGGAAGAGCTTGGAACAGTACGCTTGATGATGCGCTAAAACGACTTGGGTTCGGAGCTACTCAGAGTGAGCCATGTTTATATAAAAAGATAGGCAAGGAATCATATGATTTGATAGCCGTCTATGTGGACGATTTAATAATAGCCTGTTCGAAACAATCTGATCTGGTCCACATTAAGAAGAAGTTGAAGGAAACATTTAATATTCACGATAACGGTCCGTTACATCACTTTCTGGGTATAGAATACAGCGCAAAGGAGATGTCGGTGATATATCCATTGGTCAAAAGCAGTACATAAAGAATTCGCTTGAAAAATATAACATGAATATATGTCGTTCGGTTTCGACACCATTGGACACAGGATTTCGAATTGGTTGCAGCAAAGGCAATTGCAACAAAGCAGACGTCACTGAGTACCAATCGCTAATTGGATCACTTACATATTTAGCCATTTCGACAAGGCCTGATATAGTGCACTCGGTGAACAAGTTAGCTCAGCGAAATGTAGATCCGCATCAGGAGCATATGTCTGCTGCAAAACACATCTTGCGGTATCTGGCCAAAACGTGCGACTTGAGGCTACACTACCGCAAAACTGGTCAACAACTGCATGCGTTCGTCGATGCTGACTGGGCAAATGACAGCATAGACAGAAAATCGTACAGTGGCTACGGTTTTTACCTCGGAGGCTCAACATTTTCCTGGGAATCCAAGAAGCAAGGAGTGGTCGCACAGAGCAGCACAGAGGCTGAATACGTCGCCTTATCAACGGCTGCAAAAGAGTCAGTATATCTACGTCGCCTTTTGGAGGAAATAGGTTTTCATTCATCATCAGAGCCCGTCCAAATCCATGGGGATAATCTAAGTGCCCAGCAGATTGCAATCAACCCGGTGCACCATAAGAGGACGAAGCACATAGATATAAAGTATCATTATATAAGGCAGGTTTTAACAAAGAAAATTGTATGTCTTTCTTATGTTCCTACAAATGAAAACGTTTCCGATATTTTTACTAAGAATTTGCAGAAAGAGAAACATAACAAGTTTGTTAAGTTGCTTGGTTTAAATTAATGAATAATATTGTAAAACATTGTAATAATTGAACTTGAGAAGAAGTGTTGAAGTTTGCAAGTTCGATAATTGCATTTGACAACCCTAATATTATTGAACATCCCTGGAAATGTTTGTCAAACTATGAAGCTATCGATTAGCTTATATTGTAACCGTCGATAATTGCTCTCTCCTTAAAAAACGTTCGTCGTGTTCACATCGTCTCCGTGTGTTCTTATTTTCTAAATGAATTGGCATAATTTTACTTAAATCCTCTGCGTGCAAAGCGTTTGTTCCAACAAATACCCTAATAAATTATAAGTGTTATTGTGGACGTGTACTTCAATAATATATTTGCTATAAATGCATACTTTTATTAGTATAAGTTGGCGCTTAGCAAACAATTGAGAAATTACTAAAATAGTTTAATAATATTAATTGATTAATTGATAAATATAGCAAATAAGCTAGTTAGGGTATGCAGCAATCATCATTCGTCCAAGGAAATCCTGTTTTGCTTCTTCGTGAATGCACAGACACAACACACACACACACTTACAGACAAACATAGCGGACTTCTGTAGTAAGAAAATGAACTGACGAATGAAGAATGTTATGTACCCTAATATTATATAAGTGCAACTGTGGATATAATATATATGCAATAATTGCATACTTAATAGGCATAAGTTGGCGCTTAGCAAACAATTGAGAAATTACTAAAAATAGTTAAATAATATTAATTAATTAATCAATAAATATAGCAAATAAACTAGGTAGGGTATCCCACACCATCATTCACTTATTAAAGAAGTTCGTTATGTTTGTTTGTAAGTGTTTGTGTGTGTCTGTGCGTATTTATGCGTAAGCATGTGCGCGCTTTGTTGTTCTGCTGGTGGCGGTCAAAAGCAAAACAAAAAGTAAATTTGAATGGTTTTGCAATTGTTAACACATCGTTAGTTGTGAGGGTGCGAATAATATTATTCTATGTTATGCTTATTAAAGTTATTTAAGAGCATGCATATTTAAGTAGCAGCAGATGTAAATGCTTATCATTAATACATGCATATGTTTGTGTGTTGATTCGGATTCGTTTTTGAGAGCTTTATCTCTTGCAAGCTCAGCTTGCATGCGCCCGTCAAATTGCACTCAAAATGCAGGGGGAGAAAGCTTGAGCTCTTTCGGCGTCGCGCATGCGTAGGAGCTTTCGCTCGAAAAGCCCTTGGACTTCTAGGTCTGACGAACTTGCGCTCTGAGCGCGATGGGGATTCTTGCGGAAGAAGCGGTCATAAGCGGGTGTGCGAGTGCGTGTCAATTTACTACCGAGTCCACACAAATTTTATACGCTTGACCCCAAAAAAAACTAATCTGAAGACATCGGAAGCATCCGGATGTCTTGATTGGAAATATTATCGCCAACGTGACGTGGAAGATCAGCTCTACACGACGTTGTGCTTAATTTCTGGAATTTTGATGATTTCGCCGTTTTCGACCGTGCACGTGTGTCAGAGTTAGTGATAGTGTGTGAAACGGACATTTGTGTGTGTGTGTGTGTGTGTGTGCCAAGGGTGGTTAATTTGATGTGCAAATTTCGTCGCTGCTGATCGAGCCTGCTGGAGGCTTAAGGTTGATGCCCCCGAAAAGTGATGTGACTAACATACAGACTATCGCATACCCTGCCTTCACGCCCAAATAATGCACAACCACCACAATCACCGTTTATCACGCACCTCACGTAACTTTCTGACCACGGTACGACATTCCGCCTTCCGATACTTCGTTTGATGCTATTTGGAAGAACCCTATTGCTTCTACGTTGCTTGCGCCGAGTAGCGCAAAGGCAACATAACCTTATTTTGAAGACCTGTGGATCTATGAATGGACCAGGCAACCCTATCGTTACGCTATTTTTTGAAGACATCAATGGATTAAACAGCCCAGCGAGCTATATCGTTCAAGTTTTTATTTATGAAATTAATATATTTTGCTTTTGTTGAAAAGATACTTATAAAATTGAATTGTATATTCCAGTTGAGCGCTTTATTTTTGAATTGTTGCATCTATACCTTTTGATTATCATCACCTACAGTTCATTTACGTCGACAGGCCTGCTGACAGCGATGGATTAAATGAGGTCGCAACAAGGTATGTGATAGTATTAAATAAAGCGCCCAGCAAGGTTGAAGTTCGTTTTGTTTATAAACTATTAAATATTATTATTATTATAAAATTAAAGTAAATTATATAGATACTTTGAATGATAAATATTTTTGAATTATAATTATTTTGTATTATAAACTATTTGAATATTATTTTTAATTAGAATTTTGAATTTGAACTTGAATTGTTATGAGTATTAGGAATTATGAATTATTTTGATCTAATTATATCTACTTTATAAAATGGAATAATTTCTTTAATTTAAAGGCACCTTAGCTCTCCAAATATAGATGGGTCATTATACATATTTTTTCTGTTTGATTTTGTCTGGTTTCTTGTCCCTCAGTTGTCGTTTCTGTCTACAATATTATTCTGTAGCACCGTTTGTCTAGGCAGCACAAGACCCACGTCCATTTTCCCTGAGCTAGGCGGCACAAATGTAGACAGAGTGTGCAAAGCTGAGACGACTTCGTAAGTGTTCGTTACAGATAGTTGGCGCCCAGACGTGGGGCACCGAACGTTCGTTGGTTATGCAGTTCACCGATTGGTGGTTGCATAATTTCAGACCTTGAATTGTCGATTGATCGAATGTATTGTTGGTAAGATAATTATTGCATATTATCTTAGAACAATAGTAACACCCCGCGATTTCCAAATTACCTTCCTTATTCCTTTTTTGTAACCAGATACCATCCATACTTTTTTTTGATTGTTAGGTTCTGATTGGACTTGCTATTTACTTCGGAAATGCTGGCTTTCTGATTATTGTCGGAACCAGACCGGGAGATAGGGTAGTTCCAGAAAACTGATTTTTATTAATCATTTCTTTTTGAAAGAGAAAAGAATATTATTTATTTTAATCAATTGTTTTGATTGGGTCCGAATTGCGTAGGATTTTTAGTTCTGATAGAGTCGGTTCTTTACCTCGTAATCGGAATCCAAAATATATTTTATATTTCTGATTTGAATTGAGATTGCTCAGACTGGCGATACCGGTTCGTTCCTCTTTAAATTGGGAATTATACACACTCTGAAAATTTTGTTAGTAGATTCTGTTTACGGATTTAAAATGTGTATATACACTTGTCAATTATACCTGCGGTGCTAGGCCTTTGGATAAGTCCTTTAGAATGTTTACTATCGATTTCGATTTATATAAATAAAAATATTTTGAAGCTTTACATAAGTTTTGACTTCGCGTCCTTTTCTATTCTTATTTTTTAACTTAAGTTGTAATTTTTAAATTTTGCTATGGCAGTTAGACGTAGTGCAGAAGATTTAAGAGCAGTTGCCTCTAGTGATCAAACTGCGTGCATTATTTGTAATGACCACTACAGAGAGCGAATATATAGAAACAACATGTAAACATAAGTTTCACAAATGGTGTATGTTGGAGTGGCTTCAAACCAAAGAGTCATGCCCTGTGTGCAGACAATTCTGTTCAAGAGCCATGATTCAAATAAGGGAGAGCACAATTCCTGATGCTACGACCCCGTTTGAACGTAAAAACCCCCCACAAGCCAGTACGGGAGCGATTCCCAAACCTAGAATGATCACCAGATCGATATCGCGTAATGCTAGTAATGCTAGTAATGCCCAAACAAATCCGAACTCACAGCCCAGACGTGATTTATTTCGACCGAAATTCACTACAGAGTGTCTAATGCTATCTCTGAAGAGCGTGTCCAACGCTTAATTTCTAACTCTTTAGAAAGTTTTAAGAAGAGTATGACTGAAGTTATGACCGAGCAGCTGAGTGCAGCCGTTCGTAGTCTATCGTTGTCTACCAATCAGCGTGAACCTCGTGACGAAGGTCAACTCATTGGGATAATGACATCGAGCAGCCACAACCACGCTCAAGTAATGCTAGCAACAGTCGGAGTAATAACCAGAGATCTAGAAGCCCTTACCCAAGTGCAAACGTAAGTGATGCGATAGTAGAACATCCCGATCGCATTTCTAACGTAGTTTCCAATTGGCGTATCAAGTTTAGCGTCAGCGAATGATATCCCAGTTGAAGATTTTATATATAGAGTAAATTGTTTGACCACTCGATGCCTGAATGGAAATTACAATCTTCTGATTCAATTTGCTCATCTCCTTTTCTCAGGACCAGCTCTATCTTTTTACTGGCGCGTCCATAGAACGGCAGTTAATTTGAATTGGTTCGAACTGTGTAGTCGCTTGCAAGAACGGTATGAGGATCAGCGTACGGATCGTGACATCAAAGCTGCTCTTCGGCGACGAAAGCAAGGCAATAACGAAAGCTTTGATGAGTTCTTAGACGCTATTCTTTCGATTGCAGATTCTTTGCGTGAGCCTTTGTTAGATTCCGAATTAACCATCGAAGTCAGGCATAATCTCAAGCCAGAATTAAAGCACGAGTTATTGCATGTCGAAACTGTTGATTTAGCAAGTCTTCGTAAGGAATGTCATCGGCATGAAGAATTCTTCCGTTCTCTTAATTCAAAGAACCAACCTCGTGTTAATGTGAACCGACGAGTTGTAAACGAGATTCTTCATGAACCTTTCGCTGAAGCTAATGTTGCATAAGTAACTGACGAAATATGTGCAGTTCGGTCATTTGAGAAATCAAAGTGCTGGAATTGTGAAGAACAGGGACACAGATATCAGGATTGTCTTAAGATTCGTCGGATCTTTTGTTACGGTTGTGGTGCACCTGAAACTTATAAGCCCAACTTTCTAAAATGTAGTAACAAGACGGAAAACTCGGCAAAGGATGTCCGCCGTGTTCCGAACGGGGATATCCGACAATAGTCTCGGATACACTAGATGTTCAACTCACTAATTCTACACAACTACCGGACGAATCACCATTACCCCTTGACGTACCTAAGCTATTGCGTTTCAAACCATATCATGAACGAGTTCAGGAGTACAAGAAGCGCAGAGCAGAAATATTCAACACCAATCATATTCCGTCTGAAAAATTTTGGGTTAGCAAACGAGAATTGAACAAATGCATTATCAACTCCATTGTCCATAAGAGCGATGATATTCGACCTTTTATTAATATCAATGTTTTTGGTCAGGATTACTTAGCCTTGTTAGACAGCGGGGCTAATAGAAGTGTTGTGGGTGGGTATTTAGCGAAGCGAATTTTGTCAGAGAAGTTTAAAATAAATAAAATGCTTGGAATTGTTCGCACGGCAGATGGCCAAAAGCAGCAAGTCACTGGCACGATTACCATACCCCTGGCATATAATTCAATACAAGCAGAATTTGATTTTCTCATAGTTGCTTCAATTAAAACGGACATAATTTGTGGTATGGATTTTTGGAATAAATTTGGTATATCTCTTCCATCTTTTAGCAATATCAATATTTCAACCTTACACACAGACAAAGAAAATGAAGATTCAAATCACATTGAACTAACAACATTTCAGAGATCAAAACTGAACTCGGTGATTGATTTCTTTCCTTCTTTTGAGAAGAATGGACTTGGACTTACAACATTGCTTGAGCACAGTATCGACACAGCTGAGGCAAAACCCATAAAGCAAAGGTTCTATCCTCTTTCTCCCGCGAAAGAAGAACTACTATGCAAAGAGATTGATAGGATGATTGAAATTGACGTAATAGAAGAAGCACCCAACTCTCCCTGGTCATCTCCTATAACCTTGCACATAAAACCTGGCAAAGTGCGCTTCTGTATCGACGCCCGAAAGCTCAATGCAGTCACAATTGGGGATGCCTATCCTATTCCAATTATGGAAGGACTTCTGAGTCGTCTTCCACCGGTATATTGCATTTCTAAAATCGACCTGAAAGATGCCTTCTGGCAGATTTGCTTAGATAAAGATTCTCGTGCGAAAACTGCGTTTACAGTACCAAACCGACCCCTTTATCAATTCAAGAGAATGCCTTTTGGATTAACAAATGCTCCACAAACTATGAGTCGTTTAATGGACTTAGTGATTCCTTATCAGCTAAAATCCCATGTATTAGTTTATCTCGATGATTTTCTTGTCATGTCGGATAGTTTTGAGTCTCATCTTTTGCATTTATCTGAAGTTGCAACCCAATTGCGAAAGGCTGGCCTCACTATAAATGTTCAAAAGAGCCAGTTCTGCCTGAAGAGTGTCGAATATTTGGGATACATAGTAGGTGAGCGAACTCTTAAGGTAAATCCAGACAAAGTAAGTGCTGTTAAAGATTTTCCAAGTCCGAAGACTCAGAAACAGCTAACACGATTTCTGGGAATGACCGGATGGTACCAACGTTTTATATCTAGCTACTCGTCGATAATTTTTCCGCTTTCCGAACTTTTAGGTAAAAAGTTATTCGCATGGAACGATCAAGCACAAGCTGCATTTGAAAAGATAAAAATCGCTATGTGTTCGGCTCCATGTTTGGTTCACCCACAATATGATAAGCCGTTCATTGTGCAGTGTGATGCATCTGCTTATGCTGTCGGTGCTGTTCTTGCACAGTGCGATGAGTCTGGACATGAACGCCCAATAGCTTACATGTCTAAGAAGTTGAATAAAGATCAGCGTAATTACACAGTTACACAGTTAGAGTGCTTAGCTGTTGTTCTCGGTATAAAGAAATTTCGAATGTACATCGACGGCCATCGTTTTAAAGTTGTCACCGATCACTCTAGCCTTCGTTGGTTGATAGATCAAGCAGATCTTAGTGGTAGATTAGCGCGATGGGCGATCAGTCTCCAAGGCTATGGGTTTGCTATTGAACACCGAAAAGGGAGTCAAAATGTAGTAGCCGATGCCTTGTCTCGTTCATTTGAGTCAGAAGATGAGATCTCAAAATTGAGTTTTGAAAGTCTGCCAGAGATCGATTTGCAATCCGAAGCATTTCAGTCATCGGAATACTGTTCTTTGCGAGACAAATTTAATGCAACAACAATGCCAGATTATAAAGTGGTGGATGAATACATTTATCGTCGTACAGGTTTCACTAACGACAGTTCTGATCAAACTGACGATAATTGGAAATTGTACGTACCCGAATCCTTGCGAAAAAGCGTGTTACGTTCAGCTCATGATCAGCCAACTTCTGCACACTGTGGAATTGCAAAATGCCTTGAACGAATACGACGTCATTTGTATTGGCCTGGGATGGTTGTTGATGTTCGTAATTACATTGACAGTGCGATATTTGTAAGACTACTAAATACCCTACTCGATCCCTAAGACCTCCTATGGGTGCTCAAGTTACAAGTGAGAGACCATTTCAGCGTTTGTACCTCGATTTCATTGGTCCGTTTCCTCGCACGAAAAAAGGTCATATTGGAATTTTTATCATTTTAGATCACTTTTCAAAATTCACGTTTTTGAAATCTGTTAAAAAATTCAATTCTGACGTAATAATCGATTATCTGAGGAACGATATTTTTTCATGCTTTGGCGTACCAGAAATCGTCGTGAGCGACAATGGAACTCAGTTTAGAAGCCACGTTTTCGAAGATTTTCTTGTAGATTACGACATTAAACATATGTTTACAGGCGCATATGCACTCCAATCCAACGCCGCAGAGAGGGTGAATCGGTCTATAAATGCCGCTTTAAGAGCCTATATTCGTGGAGATCAACGGGAATGGGACACCTTCTTGAGTAGTATCAACAGCTCTCTTCGCAGTTCGATACACCAGTCGATACCACCATCGCCTTATTTTATAGTCTTTGGAAAACATATGATTTCTCACGGCAAGGATTATAAATTACTGAGAAATCTGGAACTGCTTAGTGACAACACAGCAAGGTTACCCAGAGCTGACGAATTTCAGAAATTTCGTGCTAACATCTATAAGAACCTTAAGAAAGCTTATGATAAGAACCAACGCTCGTATAATTTGCGGTCACAGACCCGTTCTTTTGAGGTAGGCCAAGAAGTGACTAAAAGAAATTTTTGTCTAAGCAATGCCGCAGCTAGGTACCAAAGCTCGGGTCAAGAAAAAACTGGGCCAATCGATTTATCTTTTGGAGGATATGCATGGAAAAGAGCTAGGTAATTTTCATGCAAAAGACATATGGTAGCGGAAACTTTCTATTCGCATCCCTTTGATTTTTTTTCAGCTCTTATCTTTGCCTGATAGACGAAGATCAGACCTGTGGTGTGAGGGTGCGCATAATATTATTCTATGTTATGCTTATAAAAGTTATTTAAGAGCATGCATATTTAAGTAGCAGCAGATGTAAATGCTTCTCATTAATACATGCATATGTTTGTGTGTTGATTCGGATTCGTTTTTGAGAGCTTTATCTCTTGCAAGCTCAGCTTGCATGCGCCCGTCAAATTGCACTCAAAATGCAGGGAGAGAAAGCTTGAGCTCTTTCGGCGTCGCGCATGCGTAGGAGCTTTCGCTCGAAAAGCCCTTGGACTTCTAGGTCTGACGGACTTGCGCTCTGAGCGCGATGGGGATTCTTGCGGAAGAAGCGGTCATAAGCGGGTGTGCGAGTGCGTGTCAATTTAATACCGACTCCACACAAATTTTATACGCTTGACCCCAAAAAAAACTAATCTGAAGACATCGGAAGCATACGGATGTCTTGATTATTATCGCCAACATGATGTGGAAGATCAGCTCTACACGACGTTGTGTTTATTTTCTGGAATTTTGATGATTTCGCCGTTTTCGACCGTGCACGTGTGTCAGAGTTAGTGATAGTGTGTGAAACGGACATTTGTGTGTGTGTGTGTGTGTGTGTGTGTGCCAAGGGTGGTTAATTTGATGTGCAAATTTTGTCGCTGCTGATCGAGCCTGCTGGAGGCTTAAGGTTGATGCCCCCGAAAAGTGATGTGACTAACATACAGACTAACGCATACCCTGCCTTCACGCCCAAATAATGCACAACCACCACAATCACCATTTATCACGCACCTCACGTAACTTTCTGACCACGGTACGACATTCCGCCTTCCGATACTTCGTTTGATGCTATTTGGAAGAACCCTATTGCTTCTACGTTGCTTGCGCCGAGTAGCGCAAAGGCAACATAACCTTATTTTGAAGACCTGTGGATCTATGAATGGACCAGGCAACCCTATCGTTACGCTATTTTTTGAAGACATCAATGGATTAAACAGCCAAGCGAGCTATATCGTTCAAGTTTTTATTTATGAAATTAATATATTTTGCTTTTGTTGAAAAGATACTTATAAAATTGAATTGTATATTCCAGTTGAGCGCTTTATTTTTGAATTGTTGCATCTATACCTTTTGATTATCATCACCTACAGTTCATTTACGTCGTGCTGACAGGCCTGCTGACAGCGATGGATTAAATGAGGTCGTAAGTACGGCATAGCCGAAGTGCAACAAGGTATGTGATAGTATTAAATAAAGCGCCCAGCAAGGTTGAAGTTCGTTTTGTTTATAAACTATTAAATATTATTATTATTATAAAATTAAAGTAAATTATATAGATACTTTGAATGATAAATATTTTTGAATTATAATTATTTTGTATTATAAACTATTTGAATATTATTTTGATTTAGAATTTTGACTTTGAACTGGAATTGTTATGAGTATTAGGAATTATGAATTATTTTGATCTAATTATATCTACTTTATAAAATGGAATAATTTCTTTAATTTAAAGGCACCTTAGGTTTAGAGCATCGCAGGCATGTTAAGGGTAGGATCGAATAATGTTCATGATTGACTCCTACCGGTTGGGTGGGTAAAGATGGAGAGCAATACTATCTCAGCTCTCCAAATATAGATGGGTCATTATACATATTTTTTCTGTTTGATTTTGTCTGGTTTCTTGTCCCTCAGTTGTCGTTTCTGTCTACAATATTATTCTGTAGCACCGTTTGGCTAGGCACCACAAGACCCACGCCCATTTTCCCTGAGCTAGGCGGCACAAATGTAGACAGAGTGTGCAAAGCTGAGACGACTTCGTAAGTGTTCGTTACATAGTGAGTTCGAACACTCATTAATTTTTTTGTTGTTGCTTATCGCTCCAAACAAGAAGTAATTGTGTTACGATTTCTTTTAATTTGTTCGTTTGCTCTTAGATCTTCTGGGCGCTGTTATTGTCCGTTCTGTGCTCTCGCAATCTATTTTCGTAAGTTTGACCCCAGTTGCAAATATGTCGTGCTGCAAAAAGCCTTGTTCATTTAAGCAGTCCGACGATTCAGTACAGCCTCTTTTTGTTAATTGCTGGTTGTGTTAGAATTTTTTGCATGCTAAATGTGCAGGTATTAATGGGCGTGAGTGTGACAATAATAATGCTGTTGCCAAAAAGAGCTGTGGCGGCATGCGTTGGTCATGCCCTATATGCATTGATAAGCAAATTGATTTCTCTAGTATGTATAATTCTGTGAGAAATGAGTTTTTAAAACTAAAAAAGTCGGCAAATATGCTTATGACTGACATTGACTCGAGTTTGGATTTTCTCAATAATTTTAAATTTGAGTCATTGTCTAATCGCCGTTTAGAGTCAGAATTTTTGAATGTTCCTTTAATGTCTGCCCCTTCACCCTCTTCATCTTCATTAATGTCTGGTAATGTGGAACTGTCTCCAATGCTATCCTTGTCTCCAAATCCAAGCGATTGTCAGAATATTTCTCCTGTTGATTCCCCTGTTATTAATACTATTGTTCCGGTTTTGGATCCTGCCCAGATCATCACGATAAATAGTGATCTATCTGTCCCGGTACCCCAGCCACCTCCTATTTTAACAGTAGTGGCTCCTCGCAAGCAAGTTTTTGTGTCGCGACTTTCCACTGAAACTACTTGTGACTCAGTTGCTGCTTATATTGCTAGCAAAACTACAGCAAGTGTTTCTATTACGAAATTTAACTTTTCTTCTCCTCGCGAAATATCTTCTTTTAAAATTAATGTTTCTCAAGATTTGTTTCCAATTATCTGCGATCCCAAATTTTGGCCCCCTCATACGGTTGTTCATGAGTTTTTGCCAAAAAAAAGAAACCTGCCTGTACCTGTTAACCTCCAAGCTGTATCCTTTTCAACGAATAATTCTGTCGATCCAAAAAACTAAATTCTGATGAAATATCTATTATTTATCAGAATGTTAGGGGTCTGGTTTCAAAACTTAAAAACTTGTTTTTGAGTAGCTTTTCACTCCATTCAGATATAATTTGTTTTACTGAAACGTGGTTAAATCCATGTATATCTAATTGTGAACTTTTTTCAAATAATTTTATTGTCTATAGATCTGATCGACCGTCTCGCCGAGGTGGTGGTGTATTAATTGCTGTGAAAGCTACTCTCCAGTCAGAACTGTTCTGTTTTACTTCTGTTAGTGATGCTGAGATAATCTCTGTTAAAGTAACTCTCCCCTCACATACTGTTTTTATCACTTGCTCCTATATCCCTCCTACTTCTGATATTCAAGTTTATTTTCAACACCTTACCTATATCAAAGAAGTCTCTACTCATGTCCGTGACAATGATATTTTTATCGTAATGGGTGATTTTAATTTACCCAGCATATTCTGGTCTTCATACGACAATATAAATTATCTTGTGCCATCTGCCCAGCATGACTTCTTAGAAGCCATGGTTGACCTTCCATTATTTCAGATTAATTCAATTTCTAATTATTTGAGTAGAACTCTCGATCTTGTATATATTAACAACGACTGTATTGCCAATGTCTCTAGGTCATCCCCTCTGTCTGTCCCAGAGGATGCATATCATCCTACCTTAGAAGTTACATTGTCTGTTGGCAATCCTTTTATGTCTTCTCCTTTAGTGTCTAACTTACCTCGCCGCGGCGCGCCGTTGCTTTCGCGAAGGAAATTACTCATTGTTAAATCATCGTATTCTGGAAACTGATTGGTCTTTTCTATATGATGCGGTTGATATAAATATTGCCCTGAAATTTTTTTATAGCACCTTAAATTCTCTATTGGACGAATGTTTCCCTAACTCTACTCTGTCCGTCTCTTTTAAGCCCCCTTGGTTCACTCCAAGACTATCGTCTTTACAAAATAATAAATCTAAATATTATAAAAAATATAATAGGTCTGGCTTGAGTGCTGACTTGTCTAAATACATTATAGCCAAGTCAAATTTTCTTCTCCTGAATTCTCAGTGCTATGAGAATTTACGTTAAACCCTAAACAATTTTATAGTTTTGTCAATTCGAAGCGAAAATCTTCCACTTTGCCGTCTTCTTTCATGCTTGGAATGGATAAATCTAGCAATGATAGCGAATCCGCAAATTTTTTTGCTAATTTTTTCCAATCAACGTATTCGTCTGCATCCCCTATTAACATACGTTACCCTTATAAAATTGCTTCTACAAATTCTATTCCTGTCCCTATCATCTCTATGCCCACTCTGCTTTCTACTTTAAATTCGTTAAAGTCTTCTTACTCTCCTGGGCCTGACAATATACCTAGTTGTCTTCTTAAGGAGTGTAGTGCTTCTCTTCTTCGCCCATTGCTTAAGCTTTTTAATCTATCCCTTGAATCTTCTGTCTTTCCATCCTGTTCGCAGCAGCAACAGCAACAGCCGCGTGATCAACAATAACATTTGTACATATTAGTTGCCCTGTGCGGCATACCCTATGCTTATCTCATTATAGAGTATCTAACGTTATTCTATTATGTTCACTCTACACCTTTATGATGTTTACTTTACACCTTAATTCGTTAAGCATCGGCCCGCTTTGTATGTCGCCGCTTGCATATCATTCTGTTAGTTGTTCAAACACATTCGGTGTGAACAGGTCAAAGTTGTTTGTGACAATTGCAACTAAAGCATCGGTCTAATTTGTAATTCTGTCTATTGGTTTTCATTTCGGAAAATAAAGCGCTAAAAAATATTAGTGCTCAAAACACATCCCTTTGGAAAGAATCGCTTATTATCCCTCTTCACAAAAAATGTGGGAAGTCCAAAATTGAAAATTATAGGGGCATTGCAAAATTGTCCGCTATCCCTAAATTATTTGAAAAAATTATCACTTCGTCTTTGCGACATTTCTGCAAATCAATCTTATCCCCTGCTCAACACGGCTTCGTAAAAAATCGATCAACTATGACCAATTTATTAGAATTCACAACCTTGGTACATGATGCTTTCCTCTCGAAAATGCAAACGCACTAGAGCCAGCAGAGTCGGCGTTAAACTTTGGCAAGACAACAGATTTACAGTTATTTTGCGTTGACTGCACACTTTACACTGCGTTTATAACTTCAAACAGATTTCGGTGCTGCGATTCCAAAAGTGTACACACGCGGTCGTCGGAATTGGCTTGGAGTGGCGGCAATCCCACTTCTGATGTCGGAGCAAGGCTTATTCGGTTCCAGTCGTCTTGATGTACCTCCTGATTGGTACCACGGGCCTTGCATTTCCTCGGCTGTGACATTGTTCTCTTTTAGTTGTCTTTGCTTTTTTAATCGTAATTGTGCGTACGTGACTTCTTCACACCGGCATCACTGCTGCATTCACTCGGCACGCACCCTCCTTTTTTGGCGTCTTTTAATTACGCACTATAACCATCTCGCTCTAACACTTGTCCCACCGAGGCTACGCAGAACAAAGAACCTTGTTGGGCGCACGATACCACATCAGTTAAAAGAGGACGACTGATACTCCAAACTGCTCGTCCGTATAACATTGTGACTCTATTAGAAATAATATTTCAAACGATAGATCGACTTTCATATATTAAACGATGTTTCATACAATATATCGATATTCTCATATTAAACATATGGCCTATTCAACAGTCGTTTCAAAGTTTCAAGTTTGAAACGATTAACTTGTGAACAGGATTTTGCGTTTCAAATCGTTTCAAAGTATGTATAATTCTGTGAGAAATGAGTTTTTAAAACTAAAAAAGTCGGCAAATATGCTTATGACTGACATTGACTCGAGTTTGGATTTTCTCAATAATTTTAAATTTGAGTCATTGTCTAATCGCCGTTTAGAGTCAGAATTTTTCAATGTTCCTTTAATGTCTGCCCCTTCACCCTCTTCATCTTCATTAATGTCTGGTAATGTGGAACTGTCTCCAATGCTATCCTTGTCTCCAAATCCAAGCGATTGTCAGAATATTTCTCCTGTTGATTCCCCTGTTATTAATACTATTGTTCCGGTTTTGGATCCTGCCCAGATCATCACGATAAATAGTGATCTATCTGTCCCGGTACCCCAGCCACCTCCTATTTTAACAGTAGTGGCTCCTCGCAAGCAAGTTTTTGTGTCGCGACTTTCCACTGAAACTACTTGTGACTCAGTTGCTGCTTATATTGCTAGCAAAACTACAGCAAGTGTTTCTATTACGAAATTTAACTTTTCTTCTCCTCGCGAAATATCTTCTTTTAAAATTAATGTTTCTCAAGATTTGTTTCCAATTATCTGCGATCCCAAATTTTGGCCCCCTCATACGGTTGTTCATGAGTTTTTGCCAAAAAAAAAGAAACCTGCCTGTACCTGTTAACCTCCAAGCTGTATCCTTTTCAACGAATAATTCTGTCGATCCAAAAAACTAAATTCTGATGAAATATCTATTATTTATCAGAATGTTAGGGGTCTGGTTTCAAAACTTAAAAACTTGTTTTTGAGTAGCTTTTCACTCCATTCAGATATAATTTGTTTTACTGAAACGTGGTTAAATCCATGTATATCTAATTGTGAACTTTTTTTCAAATAATTTTATTGTCTATAGATCTGATCGACCGTCTCGCCGAGGTGGTGGTGTATTAATTGCTGTGAAAGCTACTCTCCAGTCAGAACTGTTCTGTTTTACTTCTGTTAGTGATGCTGAGATAATCTCTGTTAAAGTAACTCTCCCCTCACATACTGTTTTTATCACTTGCTCCTATATCCCTCCTACTTCTGATATTCAAGTTTATTTTCAACACCTTACCTATATCAAAGAAGTCTCTACTCATGTCCGTGACAATGATATTTTTATCGTAATGGGTGATTTTAATTTACCCAGCATATTCTGGTCTTCATACGACAATATAAATTATCTTGTGCCATCTGCCCAGCATGACTTCTTAGAAGCCATGGTTGACCTTCCATTATTTCAGATTAATTCAATTTCTAATTATTTGAGTAGAACTCTCGATCTTGTATATATTAACAACGACTGTATTGCCAATGTCTCTAGGTCATCCCCTCTGTCTGTCCCAGAGGATGCATATCATCCTACCTTAGAAGTTACATT
This sequence comes from Scaptomyza graminum, assembly GCA_018901835.1. Lineage (NCBI taxonomy): Eukaryota > Metazoa > Arthropoda > Insecta > Diptera > Drosophilidae > Scaptomyza > Scaptomyza graminum. The sequence continues at coordinate 111,763 of JAEIFL010000275.1, read as the reverse complement.
GTCTGTTGGCAATCCTTTTATGTCTTCTCCTTTAGTGTCTAACTTACCTCGCCGCGGCGCGCCGTTGCTTTCGCGAAGGAAATTACTCATTGTTAAATCATCGTATTCTGGAAACTGATTGGTCTTTTCTATATGATGCGGTTGATATAAATATTGCCCTGAAATTTTTTTATAGCACCTTAAATTCTCTATTGGACGAATGTTTCCCTAACTCTACTCTGTCCGTCTCTTTTAAGCCCCCTTGGTTCACTCCAAGACTATCGTCTTTACAAAATAATAAATCTAAATATTATAAAAAATATAATAGGTCTGGCTTGAGTGCTGACTTGTCTAAATACATTATAGCCAAGTCAAATTTTCTTCTCCTGAATTCTCAGTGCTATGAGAATTTACGTTAAACCCTAAACAATTTTATAGTTTTGTCAATTCGAAGCGAAAATCTTCCACTTTGCCGTCTTCTTTCATGCTTGGAATGGATAAATCTAGCAATGATAGCGAATCCGCAAATTTTTTTGCTAATTTTTTCCAATCAACGTATTCGTCTGCATCCCCTATTAACATACGTTACCCTTATAAAATTGCTTCTACAAATTCTATTCCTGTCCCTATCATCTCTATGCCCACTCTGCTTTCTACTTTAAATTCGTTAAAGTCTTCTTACTCTCCTGGGCCTGACAATATACCTAGTTGTCTTCTTAAGGAGTGTAGTGCTTCTCTTCTTCGCCCATTGCTTAAGCTTTTTAATCTATCCCTTGAATCTTCTGTCTTTCCATCCTGTTCGCAGCAGCAACAGCAACAGCCGCGTGATCAACAATAACATTTGTACATATTAGTTGCCCTGTGCGGCATACCCTATGCTTATCTCATTATAGAGTATCTAACGTTATTCTATTATGTTCACTCTACACCTTTATGATGTTTACTTTACACCTTAATTCGTTAAGCATCGGCCCGCTTTGTATGTCGCCGCTTGCATATCATTCTGTTAGTTGTTCAAACACATTCGGTGTGAACAGGTCAAAGTTGTTTGTGACAATTGCAACTAAAGCATCGGTCTAATTTGTAATTCTGTCTATTGGTTTTCATTTCGGAAAATAAAGCGCTAAAAAATATTAGTGCTCAAAACACATCCCTTTGGAAAGAATCGCTTATTATCCCTCTTCACAAAAAATGTGGGAAGTCCAAAATTGAAAATTATAGGGGCATTGCAAAATTGTCCGCTATCCCTAAATTATTTGAAAAAATTATCACTTCGTCTTTGCGACATTTCTGCAAATCAATCTTATCCCCTGCTCAACACGGCTTCGTAAAAAATCGATCAACTATGACCAATTTATTAGAATTCACAACCTTGGTACATGATGCTTTCCTCTCGAAAATGCAAACGCACTAGAGCCAGCAGAGTCGGCGTTAAACTTTGGCAAGACAACAGATTTACAGTTATTTTGCGTTGACTGCACACTTTACACTGCGTTTATAACTTCAAACAGATTTCGGTGCTGCGATTCCAAAAGTGTACACACGCGGTCGTCGGAATTGGCTTGGAGTGGCGGCAATCCCACTTCTGATGTCGGAGCAAGGCTTATTCGGTTCCAGTCGTCTTGATGTATCTCCTGATTGGTACCACGGGCCTTGCATTTCCTCGGCTGTGACATTGTTCTCTTTTAGTTGTCTTTGCTTTTTTAATCGTAATTGTGCGTACGTGACTTCTTCACACCGGCATCACTGCTGCATTCACTCGGCACGCACCCTCCTTTTTTGGCGTCTTTTAATTACGCACTATAACCATCTCGCTCTAACACTTGTCCCACCGAGGCTACGCAGAACAAAGAACCTTGTAGGGCGCACGATACCACATCAGTTAAAAGAGGACGACTGATACTCCAAACTGCTCGTCCGTATAACATTGTGACTCTATTAGAAATAATATTTCAAACGATAGATCGACTTTCATATATTAAACGATGTTTCATACAATATATCGATATTCTCATATTAAACATATGGCCTATTCAACAGTCGTTTCAAAGTTTCAAGTTTGAAACGATTAACTTGTGAACAGGATTTTGCGTTTCAAATCGTTTCAAAGTTGTGAAGTCAGCTGTTGTTTGTTTACATTTCTAGAGTCTAGTAGTGTTAGCTGCGTGGCGGCAGACACGAAAAGGCAATTTTTTTATAAAATGATGTTTAATTAAAACACGATTTAATAATTATATTGTTATGTTAATTTATTTATTATCTTTAAATCTTAATTCTAGCTCAAGCTAAAGAAAATTAATTTTTTCAAAAAAAACTGTTGTTTCATTTATCAAGGCAGCCATTAATCAAGTGTGTTCATACTTATTGCACAAAAAAAAACCAAATATATTGAAAAATACTGAACATCGGCAGCAAATATCGGTTCAATATCGTGCTCTTCCCATCTTTACTTTGTTCAAACTTGAAACACTTTTTGTATACATAGGCTGGGGTGTTTCAACGTTTCAAGAAATTGTTCTATGTGGTTGTTGTTGCTTGACGTTTGAAACTTGAAACTTTAAAACGTTGAAACGACTGTTGAATAGGCCAATTGTTTCTTACTAACTAATAATGATCCGAATCTGACATATACTCAGTGGCGTACCAAGAAAATATGCCGCCCGGGGCGAAAATTGATTTTCCGCCCCACCATCCCCCCCTCGTTTTACATGATCCTCATACAAGTCCTGCTATAAATTTCCAGATCACATAAGCAATGCGAAATACAAGAACAATTTAGCATATTCTTTTATGTGTAGAATGCCGGTATACACACAATGTTTTTTATTTAATCTGGCATGTTTACAACCGTTCGTCTTACATGCCGAATACCAACTAACTCACATGCATCGCTTAATGTTAAAGTACCTGTTAATGTTATCGCATCATGCAGTGTTGTACTTAACAGTTAAGATCGATTGTACAGCTGAGTAATACAGTATTGCTCTTAACAACTAGATCAAGGGAATTCCTCCAACTACATATGTTCACCTCTTCGATGCCTATGCTCAGCAGCAAAGTAACGGGGCTTCCCTATTTTTGTAGTTGCGCTACGAAATTTCAAGGGACTTTTTTGTTGCTTTAAATTCGGGACTGCACTAAAAAAAAGTGTTTGTGAGAATCGGTTTACACATGTCTACATGATTGAAGGTCATTATTATAACTTTTTCTTGTCATTTAAATGCATATATCATTTTTAAAAACCAAGTAAAAAAAATAACTGTTCATTTCCACGTGTATTGGTTTTTGCACTGCCTTAATGCAACTTTAGAATAAATGATGCAAACAAAAAAATAAAATAAAATAAAAATAAATAAATAAAATAAAATGATCCTTAAAGTAATATTGCTTATTTAAGGTTAGAATACAAAAAAAAAAATTGTTATTTATAATTTATTAATTTTGAGGAACAGTGGATCTCATTTTGCCGCCCCCTAGTCGTTACGCCTGGGGCGACTGCCCCTCCGGCCCCCCCCCTAGATACGCCACTGCATATACTTATATATGTATATATATACAGAGTACTCACTCATTTTCTTTCCCTTTTTTTTCATCACTTTATTACCAAATGCACTTTGTCTTTTATTCATGCTTTAAAACACTTTATACACAAATTCTACAGTTATTGCAGTACAGTTATTCACCAGCAACTGAAATTAATTGTTGTACGTAGTGACAGTCTGACACTGACATACAGATGTTTACGTATTCGTAGCAGCGAGCTTCGTACAGTCAGTGTAAGGTTTGTAATATCGAGCCTTCTTTCAAGGTATTGTTATATTTTTCGTTTTTTTTTTTGATTAGGCCCCCAAGCAAAGCCTGCAATAATATCTATATAATAGCTTAAGAATATAATAAATGATAAATAATAAACAAAATTAAATAAAAATTTAATAAACACGAAATTAAATAACGGCGTTAGAAAGATAATAAAATGAGAGGCATATAAAGTTAGTGCAAACAAAATAAATCAAATCAGCGATGAGCGACCCCAGTGGTGAGAGGGTGGCGGCAACCGACGTGGCATGTGTACCGGCTATTTGTCAGAGAACAGGTCTGTAGATGGGTTATTAAGTTCGATGGGTACACCGACCATTTAGAATTCGTGGAGACAATTGAGGAGCGGGCCATGTTATAGGGTATCAGCATTGACAGTTTGCCTAGGGTAATATGCGTGGCGCTGACAGATTTAGCGGATGGGTGGTATACAACGAGTGGGCTTTCGACCTTAGCTGACACAAATAGCCGCGGAATTTGAAAGCATCTCAGAATCCCAACGCCCGAATCCACAGTTTTGTAGGCAGGTCGACACCAGCAGCGGGGAATGTTGCGAAATGCGCAGAAACGAGCAACGGCGCCATCAAGATTGGGATGAGCGTTGCCAAGAAACGAGGGTGACCAACGATACGGGGGTGCCCAGGAGGTTGGTAAATGATATATTTTCAGAAAAGGTGGAGCTGGCGAAGAAGAAGGAGCGTGGAGCAGACAGCCCAGGGGGCGCGCAACGAGGCAATGTCCCGGGGATACCCCGTAGCGCAAACGTCATGTCCGCCAGGCGAGGGGCAAATCAAGACGCAGTTACAGTCATCAAAGAGCGATCGACCACGAAGGTCTGCAGGATCACCACGGAGCAGGAGGAACAGGAGGATGTTCTGGGAACAACTCAGCTGGATTGCACCGTGGGAATAGTGAGAGGAACAGAACTGGATATGATGCCGGGCATCAAAGAACAGATGTTGAATCGGGAGAGCGGCAGTAAGCAAAGGCAGCAGGGGGACGTCCCGGGCACACCTAAGCTGAAGGACGCCGTGGGAACCGAGCAAAAATTTTATAAGGCGCAGGGCACCAAAGAATCGTTGCTGAGTCGTTTGGAGGATGAGGTGAGGATGCACCCGCTCCTGCGAACCAGAGCATAGCAGCAAGTCACAGTCAAGAGAGCGGTCAAAGCAATGGGGATGAGCGTTCTACAGGTAGTGCCAGGGTATCTGAGGGCATGTACCCAGAAGCAGATACATCACGTACAGAGGACCTGAAGTCAAGCACGCGACCGGAAAGTGTTGCTGAGTAACGACTGGGACATCAAATGAACCTTAAGCAAGGGATGAAGCGGTTATTGAGAACGGAGTCGGCTTTTTCTTATGGAAGCAAGGACGTGTCACACTCAGCGAAACACAGCAGAGTAAGCAGCGAGGACAAGCCCTTAAAGGAGAGGTACTATCGGGCCCAGGTTTTCACTCGGAGAGCGACCACGGGATACCCGTTGGGACCACCCCCGGAACCAGAAAAAGGAGAGGGAGGTATCACCACCTGCCCTTCGGCGTGCAATGTATGCGTACCAAGACATACAGTGGACAGGGCGAACAGTGCGGTGGCTCTGATGACCTCCACAAGTTTTCAGAGAGGCGCACGAATCGAGAAGAATGCCCCACCACCGACAAGAAGCTGCGCCTAGTGAGAGCCGCATTTCATCCTAATGAGCGAAGAGTGGAGCCAGAAAACAAGTTTTTAACAAAATTTTTACTTACCCGATTACAATTAATACACTATAGTAATTCGTACAAAATTTCCTATCCACAGAGAATGGAAGACACGAAGACGAATGAAGGTTCCCATATACGCTCCGACGAAGTAGTGGTTGAGGAGACGGCCGAGGTGGTAGAGCACCTTACAGCAAGGGTGGCCGAGGAGGAGGAGTGTATAATACGTATCATGGAAGCGGTTCTGGACGAGGGTGAATCCCCACCGCGCAGTCCGAAAACCCCCAGCGTAGCGAAACCAGCGGCGTGGAATCCTGAGGGCAAAGGCAGTGGACAAGATCCTTTACCTGCTGCGCAAAAAGGGCACAGGAGGGAGACGCAACCGTTTTACGGCATGGGCTGGCGAGATGGCGTAGGCCGTGACTCCGCACAACGACGGTACGGTCACAAAGAAAGGGGGGTGTGAGGTAGGCCCTTGCCAGGCCCCCGTCACATCTCTATTTGCATTATTATGATTTAGGTATATTTTGATTTGTTATAATGAAATTAAGTATGTTAATAGAAATGTTAAGTTAAAGTACAAATGAAATGAAGTATGTTAATAGAAATGTTAAGTTAAAGTCACAGACGTTAAGAATAGAATTCGCCGCGAAACGCGAGACGATCGCGAAGAGCGTTAGGCTAGTTAGTGTGAAATCGAGGGCGAATGCGTACAGAAGCATTGACGGCCAATCGCGTAGAAGTAGAACATTCGGCATAGTTAGTGAAGGGAGTAGACAAGTAGCAGGCGCAAAGAATAAGCGTTAAAACTAGGCAACCTGTATGTATATATATAGATATCTCTAAAGTTATTATTTAAAGGTGGGTATCCAGCACAGCGAAAAAAAAAATTTTCCATACAAAATCGTCGCAGCGGGAATTTTTTTTTTGTCGGCTGCGTGTGTTCTAGGTACCCAGCAACGTAGCAAAAAATACTAAAGTGTTATCGATAGTATCGATTTTATACAATATGTACACACTGGCGCTGGGCACAGGAAATACCAAAACGTATATCTTTTTGTGCCGAGTACAGGAAGGGCAAGATTATGTTGATTAAATCTGTGGAGTCGCGACCATGCCTGTGGAAATTGACTGATAAAAACACTTTGATTTTTTATTTTGTTTTCGTGGGCTTGTTTACTTTTTGCATATGATGCCTCAGTGTGACTATGTATATCCTAAGCTATACAAGGCAAAATGCCATATTTTTTACCACAAATTAGTTGACTATGGTCACAAAATAACACACGCTTCCAAAATATATCACACATTCCGGCCAGGAACTTTTTATTGTGCTGGAGCCGCACCTTAAGGGCGAACGGCCAAATAAAGTTGCATTTAATAATTCCCCATTAACACTCACGCGCGTTCTGATATTTTCGGTTTCGTTCGCAAATGCGAACAAGCACATACACACGTAAGTATACCCCGGGATTTCGACACACCGCGAACGAGGTTTGACCGACCAGCGGTACGTTGGCTGTGGGCAACCCGGCGACACCCAACCTTGGTCTGCTGAACCTCCCTCTCCTAAACTTCACGAAGCGTCGCTGAATAGTTATAAATTTCTTGTGACGCGGAGCCTGGCCTTACCGAGTTATACCCTGACCATAGCTGCTTTACAATATACCGATATATACCGATTTTTACAGATATATATCGGTATTTTTATTCGAAATAAATCTCTAGTTTTATTCGATATATATCGGTATTTTTATTCGATATTTAACGTTATTTACAGATATAAATTGGTATTTTTATTCGATTTAAATCGGTGTTTTTATTATTATATTATATTATATCGGTATTTTTATTCGATATTTACTGATATTGACAGACATATAACGGTATTTTTATTCGATATTGTTGAATATCGATAAGTTTTGTGTTAACTATCGCGTTTAATATATAAGCTTAATACGTATACGTTTGTAAAAGGTTAGTACTAAAAAAAAGATACACGCATTCCCGTTTTTAACGAAAAGTTGGGGCAGCTGGGGTTGGCTAGGGCGGTATGGGTGGGCGTGGCATCCAAAATTTGACGTGATAAAGTCTTATAAATTGATGAACACAGGCTGCATGTTCAAAAAAGTCTTCATCATCGTTACAATCATCATTGTTACCATCATCATCGTTACCATAATCATCGTTACTATCATCATCGTTACCATCATCATCGTTACCATCATTATGGTAAAATAGTATGTGTTTGATGTAAAACATTTTCTCTGCTCAAAATAAGTATGATGGTATTGGTGCTTGGTGCAGCAGCAGAGAAGCCCCAGCCCGGGACGGTCGAGCCATGCAGCTGTTAAGCCACATGATGAGTGTTGAATACCCTAATAAATTAAAAGTGCTATTGTGGACATGTACTTCAATAATATATTTGCTATAAATTCATACTTTGATTAGTATAAGTTGGCGCTTAGCAAACAATTGAGAAATAACTAAAATTGTTTAATAATATTAATTGATTAATTGATAAATATAGCAAATAAGCTAGTTAGGGTATGCAGCAATCATCATTCGTCCAAGACAATTCTGTTTTGCTTCTTGGTGAATGCACAGACACAACACACACACACACTTACAGACAAACATAGCGGACTTATATAATAAGAAAATGAACTGACGAATTATGAGTGTTAGATACCCTAATATTATATAGATAAGTGCTACTGTGGATATTATATATGCAATAATTGCATACTTAATAAGCATAAGTTGGCGCTTAGCAAACAATTGAGAAATTACTAAAAATAGTTTAATAATATTAATGAATTAATCAATTAATATAGCAAATAAACTAGGTAGGGTATCCCACACTCATCATTCACTTATTAAAGAAGTTTTTGTATGTATTTATGCGTATGCATGTGCGCGCTTTGTTGTTCTGCTGGTGGCGGTCAAAAGCAAAACAAAAAGTAAATTTGAATGGTTTTGCAATTGTTAACACATCGCTAGTGAGTTCGAACACTCATTAATTTTTTTTTTCAACTGGATTATCGACTAGACGATACCCTGAACCTTAGAAATCACGCGAATAATAGACATTGTGTGTATGCATTCAATTGAATTTAAATGTTTAATAGTTTGTTGATTACATATTTGTATAAAAAATTGTTGTCAACCGGGCTTGCAGAACAATTTCAAATAGATGATTGTGTTGTTTTTGAGCCAACACATTAATATTTATCAAGCCAAGCCAAGCAAAATCAAAATATTTTCATATTTGTAAACAATTTGAGCGTTACAAATATAATTGTAGAAAAATAAATGTGTAGGAAAAATTCACATTCATTCAATACAATAACATGCATAGCAGATATCAAAGAGGAATAGAGATAGAATATAACGGGACTGTGTAAGAGCCGTTATGTTTTGTCATTTTTCTTTGTGTTTTGTTTTTTTCATATACATGTACCACTGAGTTTCAGTTGCGATCTAACAGTGAGTGGAAAAAATAAATAATGTATTCACAAAAGTATGAAATTTTTTTATCAGTGTTCTCTTATGGCGTTGTCACGTGGGACTATCGTCCGTAAACAAACTTTACAGACACCCATCTTATTTTTGATGCAGATCTTTGTGTAATGTCAATTGCTATCTTCTTACCAAATTTGGTGACTCTAGCTCAAAAATGTAAAAAGGTTGAGAAGGGGGGCTGGGAGAGTTAGGGGTGGGCGTGGCATTCAAATTTTTGACGCAGATCTTAGTTTGATGTCAATTACTATCTTCCTACCAATTTTGGTGACTCTAGCTCAAATTTATAAAAAGTTGTTACTAGCTCCCCTGTGAGCAGTAAGGGGGACTTGGCTCCAAAACAGATCATGCAAATTTTTGGAGATCGTTACCAGCTATCTTCCTACCAAATGTGGAGACTCTAGGTCAAACACTATGAAAGATACACGCATTCCCGTTTTTAACGAAAAGTTGGGGCGGCTGGGGTTGTCAAGGGTGGTATGGGTGGGCGTGGCACCCAAATTTTTGATGCAGATCTTTGTGGAATGTCAATTGCTAACTTCCTACCAATTTTGGGGACTCTAGCTCAAAGTTGTAAAAAGGGTAGAAAGGGGGGCTGGGAGAGTTAGGGGTGGGCGTGGCGTTCAAATTTTTGACGCAGATCTTAGTTTGATGTCAATTGCTATCTTCCTACCAAATTTGGTGACTCTAGCTCACATTTATAAAAAGTTGGTACTAGCTCCCCTGTGAGCAGTAAGGGGGCTTGGCTCCACAACAGATCATGCAGATTTTTGAAGATCGTTAACAGCTATCTTCCTACCAAATTTAGAGACTCTAGCTCAAACACTATGAAAGATACACGCATTGCCGTTTTTAACGGAAAGTTGGGGCGGCTAGGGTGGACAAGGGCGATATGGGTGGGTAAGGCATCCAAAGTTTTGATGCAGTTTCTTGGGATTGTCATCACCTATCTTGGCGCAAAATTTGGTGGCTCCGGCTCAAAAACTGAAGAAGTTATAAGCGTTTCTGATTTAAAACTGCGGGGGGGCTGGGGGCTGAATGGGTGGGTGTGGCACAAAATTTTTTTTGATGCGATTTTTTCGTGGATGCCAGTAGCTATCTTCCTACCAAATTTGGTAACTCTAACTTTACGGGTGTGCGGAATAGGTGGATTTATCGATTTTGAGTTATCGAATTTATCTATTTGCCAGCCCCCCAGTTATCGTAGAACTCCAATCTTAGAACTTGATCTGTCCCGGCCATGGATAAAGACATTTTTAAAGTTTCAAGTCTCTAGCTTGAAGGGTGTGGAAAAAACTTGCGAACATACAGACAGACAGACGAACAGATGGACGGACAGACACCATGACGGACATTGCACAAACCCAAAAACTCTTTACCTTCGGTATCTAATATAAAAACTTGATGATACAAACTATGATATGTTGAGTTTGTCTATGCGCAGTTTGTTAGTCAGTTCCTGTATCAGGAATTAGTGCGAATAAAAATGCAACCTGGTAAAAAGGCTTCTCAATATTTTTTTTTTTTTAAAAAAATATTTTTTTTTAATATATAAATATAATTATTTTAAATTAAATTATATTTAATATTATAAAATAAATAAATTTTAAAAAATAATTTAAAATAATAATCAATAAATGAAATATGTAAATTCATTTGTGATAATTGACATATAAGTATTTCTATTCGGTATGTTCATTCGATATTTACAGATATATTATATATATATATGTAATATATGGGTATTTTTTCGATATATGTATATCGGTATTTTTATTCGATATTTACCGATATTGACAGATAAATATTGGTATTTTAATCGATAAATATCGGTATTTTTATTCGATATATACAGATATTTATCGTTATTTTTTCGATATATATCGTTCTTTTTATTCGATATATGCTTGTTTTTGCTTTGTCTGTACGAGATCTTTTTTTCCGGTTGACGATATGCACTGTGTGTTTATCAATTGCAATTGTATGTGCGCGGTACAAACTTTTCTTTCGATGTGTTTCCCCTTCCCACCAGAAGGCATTGCCTTTTCGAAATCTATTTTCACTCCTGAATAAGGAGCACAGCCTTCCTTTTTGGGGGTACACTCGTTTATCGATTCGTATACACTCGCCGCGTACTGACTCTTGCATGCACGTGCACTATTTGCTTTCCATGCACTCAAAAAAAAAAAAAAAAATCAGCCAAACGGTGTCAAATCGTAGCCTAACTGATTAGGCACTTTATCGGCGTCTGCATTTTGAACCTCTTTCTCTCAGGCTCCTCTTTCCTCTCACATTCCGAAATGCCACTCTTCCTTCCAAACGAATGTGCTTTCAATTGCTGCTGCAACTCATTTCGTGTCTGTATATTTGTTGTAAAGACTAGGAGTTGCAGTCGAGCGTCAATTTGTGTCGTGTGCGCTAACACAAATGAAACAGCAATTTCTTCTTGAGACATAGTTTTCCATTTTGTCATCAGAGACGTCAACAGTCGGCTCCCATACACCGAAAGACACTCATTAGAGTTTGGTCGTCCGTTTAAAATGTTTAGCAACATGGCGGCTGGCGTCTCGGTGCCCTCATAACGCTCCAAGAACAATTCTTTAAATTGTGTCCACGGCATTCCAGCAAAGCAAATTTGCGATATCCATTGCGATGCGGTGCCAAGCAAAGATTTGCTAAATGCCATCACTAGTGCTGCGCCCTCTAGTGGTTGTCCGCACAAAATTATGTTTGACGTTTTACACCAAGCTGCAGCGTCAGCGTCAGCAGCCTCTGGGTTGAAAATCAGCAACGACGCATTTTCAATGAGCGACGATGGTGTCGCTGAATTTTTCGCCTTCAGCAATTCGCAAATCATTTTGTTTTGCGACTCCAAAAGCACTTGCCACCTGGCGTCAGAATGCTCCTGTGGCTTAGGCGATCCCACTTCTAATGTTGGAGAAGCAATAAAGGGTGGTACAGGTGATGCCTGATTGTCAGCCATTTTCATTAAAAGTTAGTTTAGACACCGAATTATTCGACCGTTCTGTTTCACGTGCTGTCGCAAAATTGACTGCATGACTCTCGAGCCCGGAGTCTGTCAACTTATTCTTCTGTCATCTTTTATGACTTCTCTTCTTTAAGTCTCTCACTAATACCAATGCGCCACGCTCAGTAGGATTTGCCATTCTTCTACCGCGTTCTCACTCAAATGAACTAGAACTAGAACTCATTGACTTAGTTCATCCTTTAACTGAACCAAATAAGGTAATTTAATGATTTATATATGTACTAGTAAGTGGCCCGCTTACTTCGCTGCGCGGATAGTTTATATAAATTTTAGAAACAGAAGTATTTAACATTATCTTTGCCACGCCACCATTGAAGTAGAGAATCAGGCGCGTCATTATACTCGATACCGAAGGTAAAGAGTATATTGGGGGTATGTCCGTCATGTTGTCTGTCTGTATGTGAAAACGTCGGAGGGTGGATTTATTATATTCACAAACACGACCGAAAGAAAATGAAGTAGAAAATAAGAACACTGAATATTTGCGGGGTTTTGTGGCGGTAGAACTTCTTTTCTTTATTGTAAAATCAGTACTAACATAAAAAGCCTACTGAGCATGCTCAGCATGCTAAATATGTTACATTACATCGATGTTATTAACAGAACCAAGAGAGCGAGCTTTCACACAACATTCAGGTGGGAAGCTGCAGATGCCGCTGCCTACTTTTCAGCTTAAACATTCCGCCCCCCTTGCAATATAGTTGCAAATTAAGGAAAGGACTTGGGGAGCGGACCTTATTGGCTGCAGACTCCAGACAGGATCCACCCAAACGTTGTGTTCTGAGCCACTGGCCCATATTCGCTCGGAAGCACTCCTGGCTGGATAATTGAACCGTACAAATCGGCACCCAACACCAAACTCACTATGGATGGCTTAAACCATCCTGCATCCGCCAACACAATGTTGGGAACGCTTTGCCGAAAACGCTCTGCAACCGGGGACTTTGGTGTCCAGAAGTAGAGATCTTGAATGACCTCCAAGTGGCAGTCCCTGTTAAACGTCCCGTGCTTGGATTTGATGCGAGCAATGACCTGGTCATCGAGCCTGATGGCGGAGAGGCCAAAGACCTTTGCCAAGGAGGCATCGATGCGGCTGTGCGGACTGCACGGGTCGATCAGTGCCCGCATCTCGAATGTTTTTTCCCCGACAGTGACAAGGATAGTCGCCGTCAGCAGGACAGCCAGTTCCAGGGAGGATGGTGGTGTTAGGGGTTGTTAAGCTTGGATTGGAGAATGACGCAGCGAGTCTTGTGAGTGGCTCCTCGGTCGAGCTCTTTGAGAGGAAGCCGGAGAGTGGTCGTCGTCTAGGTGGAGCAAGGTGTGGTGCTCACCACCACATACTTCACTGCGACACGATCGCCCGGAATGCTGATGTGCCAGGCAGTTGGGGCAGTACTTATTTAGAAGGACTGCCCGGAGACGCTTTTCAGCGTCGAGGTGCATAAACCTCTGGCACTTCTTTAGGGCATGGACACCCCGACAGACCCGACAGCGGTAAGACGCAACACCGCGTGGGAGACCAGTCTTCTTTGGCGTCCTAGATGTGGGTGCCATGGCTCTTCGAAAGTCGTCTGGGAAAATATAAACAAAACAGGAATTAGACAACATACTCTTATTGAACGAAAGGGTTAGTCACGACAGTGGAGTTTTGGGTTCGGGATGGATTGGAAGGAGGATAAGCTTGGCCACTGGCCTTTTTATAATCCCTCGGGTCGTGAGCACATCGACTACTCGGACCCGGTCATCTTTCCCTGCGTGAGTTTCCTGGACGCGGCCCAAACGCCATTCGTTGGATGGTAGGTTATCCTCCTTGACAACTACCATGTCGCCCTGTTGCAGATTCCTCTCGGGTAATTGCCACTTAGTCCTTTTGTGGAGCTCCTTCAAGTACTCTTCGTTCCAACGGAAACAGAAGTGTTGGTTAAGAGCCTTGAGCCGTTGCCATCTATTGAGAATCGACGCTGCATTTCCCTCGATTTCGGGCTCACTAACGGCCTAACGGCGAGGAGTGGGCCTCCTACCAGGAAGTGCCTTGGTGTTAGAGCCAGAAGATCAGTTACATCCTCGGATAATGGGGAAATTGGTCTGGAGTTTAGACAGGCTTCGATCTTCGTAAGGAGCGTGGAAAGCTTTTCAAAAGTATACTTGAAAGTTGAGGTCGACTTATAAAACAGCGCCTTGAAGCTTTTGACACCAGCTTCCCAAAGGCCACCCATATGTGGCGCAACTGGTGGATTGAAGTGCCACGATAGACAATGGTGACTGTATGTTGATTCGACGCGTGTTTTTGTAGCCTCCAAGAAGTCACGAGTGATGACTCTTTAGGCTCCAACAAATGTTTTCCCATTGTCGGAGTAGATTCTGGACGGACAGCCGCGTCTTGCTATGAAGCGAGCAAACGCTGCTAGGAATTTGTCCGTAGTCAGGTCGGAAGTGGCTTCAAGATGGATTGCCTTTGTGCTGAAGCACACGAAGACACACACATAGCCCTTGGTAATGAGGCATGCATGATCAGTGTAGTTCTTTGTTTCGAACGGACCAGCAAAATCGATGCCAGTATGTGTGAAAGGGCGTGAGAACGTCGATCTTTCCTCCGGTAAGCTACCCATAAGATGAGTCTGGAGTCTTTTCCTGAACACTACGCAGGCCCGACAGGAGTTGGTCACGGATGTGAAAAAGAACGAATGAGGCGCATCATCAATTGATTTCCACCATGCAGTGAAATCTGATGCGTGAACTTGACAAGGAGGCGGCTGAACGAGCATGAGTACAGAAGTATCACAGTGTGCCGCTCGTCATAGTTTAGGTTGCTGGATTTGCAGATGCGACTGGATGCTCGCAGGATCCCTTTTGGATCAAGAAACGGATTGAAGTTTACAATGTGACTAGATGCTGGCAAGCTGCGCTTGTCACGAAGGCACTTGTATTCTTTAGGATACGAATTTCGTTGAGTGAAGATAACGAGTCGCTCTTGAGCTTCTAGAAGCTCACTATTTTGGAGTTGCTGTGTTGGAAACAACAGCGCTGGTTGGCGACATCGCTTAGCGAATCTGAATATGTATGCGGTAACTCTTAAAGCTCGGCCAAAATTGGAGAAACGTTCTAGTGGATCAAACGATGGAGCTAGTTCCGCAATGTGAACCTTAAAGGCCCTACGCAGTTGACAATACAGCTCCCGTACCGTACTGCACACATTAAACGAACCGTATCGACCAGTTCTAAACAACGCACATATTGTGTCGGTCGGTCAACTACTTTCTTGAAATAAAACGGAAGTGCAACTGTGTTTTGTTGTTTGTTTACATTTGGTTAAAATAACAAAATTGTGAGAAATGGATTACAAAAAGCTTAAGCTCCTCGCATTATCAACCAACACCTTGCTGTTGGTGTTATTGAAAAAAAGAAGGGACGGTGGAAAAGCAAAGCGTCAGAGACGTTGTTGGGTGAATCCATATTTGATGGGCTGGGCCGAGCATGGTCGATTTACAAGAGATGTAAGTATTTTTAATATATGTACAAACAATGCAAATATATTGATTTCGCCTCCTTATTTTAGTTTGATAATTTATGCAAGGAGCCGGCTGCATTTCATGAAAATTTTCATATATCGTCCAACGACTTTGTGGATTTGTTCGGACTGATAGAGCAGTACTTGGTACCGAACCGGCTCACACGGCCAGATTCGATACCGACTAAAGCCAAGTTTGTGATTGTGTTGGAGTAAGTAAATTAAAATATGCATTGCATTATTGTATTTAATTTAAATTAATTTATTAATTGCCTTACAGATATTTAGCTTCAGGCGATCTGCAACGGCACATAAGGTCAACCTACCGTGTGAGCAAGCAGCACATGGGGACAACCATTGATTTGGTTTGCAATGCAATTGTCCAGGCCTTATCTGGCGAGATTCCTAAATGGAACAAGGATGACATGCTGCTGTTTGCTCAGGAGTTTGAAGAGAGTTTTTTTTTTTTGCTTGTTATGTTTTGTAGCAGATGGTAAGTCGGCTATGCCCAACTTGCGGAAAGGGTTTTTTTATAATATATAAAAAAGAGGAAATATAATACAATACATATATAACTTCTGTTGCAAATAAGTTCGGAAAAAGTATATACCCCACTTGTCGAAAAAAAGATAGGGTATCCTTAACCGTTGGTTACTGGTTACAGCTGCGGAGTGAGAAAAAGTCGGAACGGCTTGGAGTCAGTGACCAACATATGTATAATTATGTTTCGCGTTTGCATTAACAATAAAACACGCTTTGATTTTCGTTCAAGAGTATTTTATTTTAAGTTAAGTGTTGCACGAGCGGGGTGATCTTAAAAACTAAAAGTACAATTGCATTGTCTCAAAGATGAGACCTCGGTTTAGTAAAGTATTTCACAAAGTGATAGAAATCAAAACAATTGGTGTTTACAATTTGGAATTAATCAAAACAATTGGTGTTTACAATTTGGTATTATTGGGATTCTTAATTATGAGCGCGGCTTGATTAAAATCGTAATGCATCAAGATTTAGTTTTGTTTATTTATGTTAGCTGCTGCTCATTGGCTTCTGAAATATCGGTTAGCGGGAGAAAAGAAAATATTGGTTTAGTTCGCTTATGAGTTTTTGGTTGAGGCGAACTATTAACTGTTTCGTCACTCCTCCCCTATTCGTCTTTGAGTACGTCCTCGTGCTCATTATACTCGATACCGAAGGTAAAGAGTATATTGGGTTTGTGCAATGTCCGTCATGGTGTCTGTCCGTCTGTCAGTCTGTCCGCCTGTCCGTCTGTCTGTCTGTATGAACGCAACTTTTTTCGACACCCTTCAAGCTAGAGACTTGAAACTTTGCAAATGTCTTTATCTATGGCCGGGACAGATAAAGTGTCAAGATTGGGGTTATACGATAACTGGGAGGCTGGCAAATCGATAAATTCGATAACTCAAAATCGATAAATCCACCGTTTCCGCACACCCTTACAGTTAGAGCTACCAAATTTGGTAGGAAGATAGCTACTGGCATCCCCGAAAAAATTGCATTAAAAATTTTGGGGCCACGCCCACCCATTCCACCCCCAGCCCCCCCGCAGGTTGAAATTACAATTGACTATATCTCCCACAGTTTTTGAGCTACAGCCACCAAATTTTGCGCCAAGATAAGTGATGACGATCCTAAAAAAAATGCATCAAAATTTGGATGCCGCACCCACCCATACCGCCCTTGCCCACCTCAGCCGCCCCAACTTTTCGTTAAAAGCGGGAATGAGTGCATCTTTCATGGTGTTTGAGCTACAGTCTCCAAATTTGGTAGGAAGATAACTGGTAGTGACCCCCAAAGATATCATGGAGCCCCGCCTACCCAAGCCCCCCTTCCCCAACTTTTAAAAACTTTGAGCTAGAGTCACCAAATTTGGTAGGAATATTGCAATTGGCATTCCACAAAGATCTGCATCAAAAATTTGGATCCACGCCCACCAAAAACGGCTCCAGCCCCCTTCCCCTACCCAACAAACTTTGAGCTAGAGTCACCAAATTTAGCAGGAAGATAGCTTGTGGCATCCCCATCTGTATCAGACAATCTTTGATGCAGCGTACACCCCTGCCGCATCCGTACCCCTTTGCAATCAGGCCTCTTTTTACCGGTTTTAATACTGGTATCGAGTATATCGCAGTCGGTTGCGCCCGACTGCAACGTTTCCACTTGTTTTTATTTATGGTTTTTACAAAAATTCTTTTTGGTAATGATTTGAATTTGCAGAGGGTGTATAAAACAATGAATATTACTATAACCGATAATATTGAATATGTTATGATTTTAAATTGTTTGTTTTCTCTTTCGTGAAGCCATATAGCTTGTTTTGTTTCAATGTTTGATAAAAGTGTTTTTTTAGTAATGTTATTTTCTAAGTAAACAGGGTATGTGTAATCTGAATAAGAGTTTGAAATGGATAAGTCATTAATTTTTAAATTACAATCATAAATTTTTAGAAGTTGACTTCCATAAATTTTTGGGGGACTTATTTCACAATCTTGGTGTATTCTTGGGTTACTTAAATTATAAGTTATTACAATGTTTGGTTGAATATAATATTGAGTTTGCTGTATTTCAGCTTTAGAATAAGTACAGTTAGTGGGTATATTTTTAATTATTCCTGTAATACATTTTTTAGAAATTACTTTATTGTTAGCGTTATAGACTGTATCTTTTATTTGATGGTATTCATCTTCAAGTTCGTAATTTAGCCATATTTGGTTGTGATCTGGATATCTTACAATTTTGGATATGAATTTATTGTTTCAGGTATATGTGATAATATGTATATTTCATTTGATTCTTGATTTAACCACGCTGAGGTTTTTATATTTAATAAAGTTTTAGCATTAATA
Source organism: Scaptomyza graminum (assembly GCA_018901835.1). NCBI lineage: Eukaryota > Metazoa > Arthropoda > Insecta > Diptera > Drosophilidae > Scaptomyza > Scaptomyza graminum. Next base: position 93,322 of record JAEIFL010000275.1, on the reverse strand, counting down.
ATTTTTAAATGATCATAATGAAGAAGTTTAGGGTTAAATAATCCCAATCTTGTCAATTGTAATGCTAATTCAATTGTCTCGATATAATCAGTAAAGTGTTCAATGTTTGAATTTAAGTTTTTAAATTGCAATTCTCTGTTAGTTGTTTTATTAAGTGTTTTGATTATATCATTAACTTTGTCAATGACATGGTTAAATTCGTTTGCTTGTATTATATTACTACTTAGTATTTGAAGTTTATTTTCAATTTCTTCTCTATTATTTTCGTCTAGAGTACCAAATAAAAATTTGTATGTTGAACCTACAAAATTGAAAAGTCCGCGTTTTTTTCGATGAGCAATGAATAGTCCTTTCGTTTGATTATCAAGGGTTTTAATTAGACAAGTTGTGCTTTTGTCATTAATTTTCTGTGATTGCTCTAATAAATTGTTAAAAATTATATCAAATTCGGTGCAATTTACTGCAAATGAATGTATATTAAAATCTGAATATTTTTCTATATTTCCTGTTTTGAAAAGTATAAATCCTTGGTTCGTGTTAATTGGTGACACTTCTATTTTACTCGTGCTCGAAACTGATAAAAAGATTAGTCCGATGAGGAGTCCGATTGTCGATTTTCCTGCAAAGGGTCGGGTTTTTTGAATTTTAATTTTTTTATAATTACTGTAATGGCGAATCAATACTCTATTCTTTTTGACGTTTTGATAATGTGTATCGTCCAATCTTTTCGTGTTAGATACTTCTTCATAGGGAAGCTCTGTTTTTCTATTTGTTTTCTTCTTATAAAAGTTAGGGTTTATTTTTAAAGTTTTTAATCTTCTTTCATTAATTTTGTTAATTTTATGTTCTTTAATTTTTTGGGTGTCTTTTTCCACTGTATGGTTATAAAGAAATATTTCTGCAGGCTTTTTACCTGTTGTATAATGTATTGTTTTATGATTATAATTATAAGTTATTAGTTCAATATAATTGTTGGTATCTAACGTTTTATTAGATGCTATTAGAACTCTCATATTTTCGTTTAGTGTTTTATGAACTCTTTCTATATCTGCTATGCCTGTTTTACATGTTGGCATTTCAACTTGTATATTAAACGTTGTTATTAGCCAATCTTGAAGAGATTTATTGACTAACCAGGGATCTTGGTCAAGTTTGATGGTTCTAGGTGGACCCATTGAATCGAAGACTTGTAATAATGCTCTTTTAGATTCGATCCAAGTTCTATCTGTAGTTTTAATTACTTTTATTAGTTTGGAATGTATGTCTATGCATGTAAGGTACCATTGTTCAGAGGATTCCCAGTAGTCTACGACATATTTGTCTCTAATGTTTTTACATTCGGGGGTAACTTCATATAGTCTGTCCGTTCTACGGTGTTCATGTTTGGCTGTATTGCAAATAACACACTGGTTTATTATGTTTCTTATTTCCAAAGCAAAGTTGGGGTAGAAATATTTTTCTTTAAATGTTAATATTGTTTTATTTATACCACTATGAATATGGTCTTGGTGAATGTCATGTATAATATTACTGAAATCTGAAAAATTTGTAATATTTAAAAGATTTTTACTACATTTTATTACTGTAGTACCTGTGTTAGGTGCAATTAAAGAAATATAATTTCTTTGTAGTAAAGCAAAGTCATGTTCGTTTTCTATTAAAATCGCTGTAGTACTTCCTGCAAAGTAATTTTTTACAATGTTTGTTGCTATATCGTGAGTCATTGTATTATAATTAATTTTGCTAATTATTTTCCTAAAATATTGATCTGTAAATACTTTATACTTATTTGATTTGTTAAAAATGATCTGATTTCTAAATGTATTTAATGGTTTTTCACTAATTAAAATACCATGATTTTCATTTTCTTTTGAGCTATGGCAAGTTGCCATGTTGGTTTCTGTGTCAATTGCATTAATTTCATCTATTTTAACTCGGGATAGTGTGTCTTCCTTTCCAGAAATATGTCTTATATCAAAGTCGTATTCGTTTAATTTTATTTTGTATCTTTGTAATTTCATATTTGGTTCTTTTAAAGAATGAAGCCATTGCAATGGTTTATGATCACTATTGAACTTGAAGTGGCGTCCATATAGATATGGCCGGAAATATTTAGTTGCCCAAACAATAGCCAATAATTCTTTTTCAATAGTCGAATAATTTAACTTATGTTCATTGAGGGTACGACTTGCAAAACTAATTGATTTACCTGATTGGGAAAGCACAGCACCTATAGCAAAATCGCTAGCATCGGTCGTTAAGACAAATTCTTTGTTAAAATCTGGCCTTGCTAATATAGGATCAGAAATAATGAGTGCTTTAAGTTTAGAAAATGCGTCATTGTAACCAACATTTTAAGTATCTACAATACTGCCTTTTTTTAAAAAGGATGTTAATGGTTTACTTATTTTTGCAAAATCTTTAATACATTTTCGATATAATCCACAAAGTCCTAGAAATGATTTGATTTCTCTTTGTGTTTTTGGAAGAGGATATTTTTCTATTGCTCTGATTTTGTCGGGATTAGGTTGAATACCGTTTTCACTAATAATGTGACCTAAAAAGGATGTTTTCCTTTTCAGAAACTCACATTTGTTTAACTGTATCATTAAATTCGCTTCTTTAAGTTTTTCAAAAACTCTTCGAAGGCTTACGAGATGTTCTTGGAGAGAAGTAGAAAAAATAATTTTGTCATCTAAGTATACTAGACAATGTTCTTCAAGAATATCTTCAAGTATTTCATTCATTAATCTTTGAAATGTAGCAGGGGCGTTTTTCAATCCAAATGGCATTCGAGTATATTCGTATAGACCTGTTTTAGTCCTAAAAGCTGTTTTCTTAATAGATTGTTCTTCCATCTGAATTTGATGAAAACCTTTAGCTAAGTCTAAAGTTGTAAAATAATGGCATCTACCTAATTTATCTAGGAGTACATCAGTTTTTGGCATTGGGAATCTGTCAGAAACAGTTATTTCATTTAGGTTTCGATAGTCCATTACTAATCGAAATTGTTTTAAGCCACTTGCGTCTGCCTTTTTTGGTACAACCCATATTGGACTGCAATAAGGAGAACATGATTTTCTAATAATGCCTTGCTTTAGCATGTCAGTTATCTGTCTATTTACTTCTTCCTCATAAATTTGGGGATATGGATAAGGCTTTTTATATACTGGTTCTTCAGTAGTAGTTTTTATTAAATGTTTTATTTTTGTGGTACAATTAACCCTCTAACAGGCAAAATTGATCCAATGGACCGATTTTGTTCATAATTTCAATATATGTTAAAAACGGTGGTAGAAAACGAAAAGTGAAGTTAAATGTTGAATTTTGATTCGGACTTCGCCGACAGGTAAAAATTAAGTAAGGCAGCCTCAGGGCAGCCTTACCCGTTCAGCCTTAAAAAAAGTTGGCAGGTAGATTAGAGTGTTTTTTATTATTTTCTTTTATTCTCGAATTAATTTCACATTTTTTTATTTATTTTGAAATGATATTTGGTAAAACAATTTTTTGATGTAGAACTGCATAAATGTAAGTTACATTTTTCGCAAATACATTGCGTCTGTGACGTTTTGCACAGTTTGCACTTCTTTTTTCCAGTATCTTTGGGCAACCATTTCGGGAAATGCATATATCCGTCGTATCGTTCATCAGCAACAGGATGTTTCGCCTTTTGTCCAATTTGGTTGAGAGGTTGTGGGGTATTACTTCGGCTTTTTCTGCCTACAGGTCGTTTTTCAGAGTACTTGACCAAACCTTTTGCAATTTCATCCCTAAAATTGGGTAACTTTAGCAATTTATCCTCTGATATATGTGTTGAATCTCTTTTTTTTTCAGCCTGCACTCGACGATACATGACATAGGCATTTGTAGCTGCCATATCCACTAAGTGGTAAAATAATTTAGTCATTGGATTTCGCGTTTTTACACGTATGTGGTATCGTCCCATTAGACCATCCATGAGATCAACCCCTCCCATATGTGCGTTATATTCCTTGACGATCTGAGGGCAGTCCACACTAATATATAGCTTCTTTTTGCGATCATATCTTGTCGCCTTGGAAGGGTGTTCAGTTTCAGCCACACGTGCAAATCGCTCTCTGCCAACATATGTCGATATCAGCTTTGTTATCTTTCCAAATTACACTTGTAATATCAATGCCGTAAGCACTACTCATATACTCTTCTGAAAACCCTCTTTCCCTTGCATTTATGTCTTTGTCTAAAGGAAACTTACAGCAGGGTATTCTGTTCGCTCTTAGAGTACCTAAGCTATAAATTCCTCTGGCACGTAGATATACCAATAAAGGTATAGTTGTATAAAAATTGTCAAAAAATAAGATGTAATTCTTATAATTTGGTATTGATTGCGACAATCGGACGACAATGTTAGCACAGGCACCAAGATCAGGGGCGTCAGGCAGCACTTTATTGTCACCTGCACCATTGTACACCTCAAAGCGATATGCAAAGCCCATCGAATCACACAAAACAAACAACTTGATTCCCCATTTGTGCGGCTTATTCGGCATGTACTGACGAAGATGGTGACTAATCCATCCTCACATCCTTCATCCGATGCAACTTCTTCCAAAAATTCCAATATCTGTTCATCAGATATCTCGGACAGCTTGAACTTTCGTTTGTTGTTCATTTCTATAACAATTATAGTGAAAACAATGGAAAAGTAATAATAATTGTTATGAAATAAAATTTGACATGAATCGGCAAGGCTGCCTGTAGGCTGCTATCAGTTTTCTGCTCCTAAAGCACCATCTAAAGCACCATTTCCATAGAACAGTCCATATTCGCACAATAAAACACTATAGGCTACTTACCGAAAAATAATTAGAAGTTCCCGACGTCTATAAGTACTTTTTTTATTTTGTTCTAATTTCACTTTTATCAAACTTCTTTTTTTCCACTTTTTTGCACAACCTTCGACTTCAAATGATCATAAAAAATGAACCAAACTGCTGATTGAGTTTTAGGGTTGCCAGAGTTCAAAAATTATTTATTCTCAAGTATTACCGACATTCATTTATGTAAATAAATTTTAGAATAAGAAGTCCAGGACTTAAAAAGGATGGCTGCCTCAGGGCAGCTTTACCCGTTAGAGGGTTAAGCAACTTATCTATATATATAAAAGAGTTCGTCCGCGTTAAAATGGATAGGCCACAGCCTAAACGAAAAGAGCTAGAAGGCTGAAATTTTCACACAATTTTTTATGCAGGTATTCTGTTTGTCCTAAGAAAGGAATTTTATTTTGGACAACTCCTTCGAGTACCTCCCATACATTTTGGAGCACTTTTACCCACTCCAAAAACAAAACAAATTACCCATTCCACTACTGCCGCCTGTTTGTCGCACAAGCTGAGAGTTTGATCGCGAGCGAGAATACAAAAACAAAACAAATGCGCAGTGACGCCTTCGCGTCGCACAAGCAAAGTCATAAAAAAAAGGTTCATACACTCGCAAAAAAGAAACGGATTTTCGCTTCTTAATGAATAAGTGCATACACAATTAAGTAAACAATGCGCTTGAAAATAATTTTCAATATTTTATGTACATGTATCTTTTCGCACAGGGCACATTGTTTTTTTTTTCAAATTTGTGTGCCTTTGACAATTCATTTACGACCCAAGTAGCGTTTGTTGTTGTTGTAAGTGTTGTTGTTGGGCCCGCACTGCTACTTTTGTTGGTGTCATTGATTTAAAAAAACAACAACAAAAAAAACTTGGTGCGTCTAGAAAAATTTTGCACACCAAAATACATATGTATGTTGTGGGGGTGGATTTGCCTACTTGCTGCTAATATAACTTAGACTAAACGTAACACACTTAATTAATAATATACAATTTCGAACAAGTAAAATAGGTTCGTACACTTGCAAAAAAGAAACGGATTTCCGCTTCTTAATGAATAAGTGCATTCACATATAAGTGAACAATGCGCTTGAAAATAATTTTCAATATTTTATGTACATGAATCTTTTCGCACAGTGCACATTGTTTTTTTTTTTTTTCAAATTTGTGTGCCTTTGACAATTGATTTATGACGCGAGTAGCTATTAGCGTCGTCCACCCGGCAGATGCGGCGGCAATTGGAACAGTCCCAGCGTCCAGCATGTGTGTGAATAAGAAATTTGCAAAATCGATAAAACATCGTGCAAATTGTTCAGTAAGCCAAAAATCCCAGAAAATAAAAAAAAAGCCAAAAAATAAAAAACCAAATAATAAAAAAAAAAGCCAAAAAATAGAAAAAAAAGCCAAAAAATCCCAAAAAAATAAAAATAAACCAAAAAATCCCAGAAAATAAAAAAGAAGCATATGCAGTATCTGCAGTATTCCTTATTGGTGTCCGCTTCATCGCGGCTTATCCAAACTTTAAAATCTGGCTGCTATAGCCAGCAATCACGAAATTTTTGTTTGTACGAATCTTTCGGCATTAATTAACTTTATTTTTCATTTTTGTTGTACATTGTACATAAAATTACAAATGATATCGAAAATACATACAAAGTATGTAAAAAGATCGCTATTTTTAATAGATTGGATGCCACAATGTTTTTAAAGAAAACTTTGAAAAAAAGATTGAAATAAATGAATCAAATAAAATCTGAAAAAGGCCAGATTTCCGGATAGGGGATGTTTGATACTTTTTCCGGACAAAGGACTTAAAAACAGGACAGATCTGTCCGGAAAAAGGCCAAATCGGCATCACTGTTGTTGGTGTCATTGAATTAAAAAAACAACAACTAAGCAAAACTTGGTGCGTCCAGAAAAATTTGGCACACCAGAAAATGTTGTGGGGGTGGATTTGCATACTTGCTGCTAATATAACTTAGACTAAACGTAACACACTTACATTAATAATATACAATTTCGAACAAGTAAAATTGGTTCCTTCACTTGCAAAAAAGAAACGGATTTCCGCTTCTTAATGAATAAGTGCAATCACATATAAGTAAACAATGCGCTTGAAAATAATTTTCAATATTTTATGTAAATGTATCTTTTCGCACAGTGCACATTGTTTTTTTTTTTCAAATCTGAGTGCCTTTGACAATTGATTTATGACCCAAGTAGCGTTTGTTGTTGTTGTAAGTGTTGTTGTTGTGCCCGCACTGCTACTTTTGTTGGTGTCATTAATTTAAAAAAACAACAACAACAAAAAAAACTTGGTGCGTCTAGAAAAATTTTGCACACCAAAATACATATGTATGTTGTAGGGGTGGATTTGCCTACTTGCTGCTAATATAGCCGTACATAAGTTTGTATACAAATCTATGCATGCCTGCGTCGTACGTGTGAAACACGCTCTTCGTCCCAAACTCAAAGAGCCGCTTAAAATTTAACAGAACGCGCGCGTTGATAATTAGATAATTTCAAATCTCGCTCCGATCATGCTTCTCTGTTGTTGCTCATTTACTTTCACTCTCTATTTTATGTGCGCGCTTTGCATGTCAATCATAAAGTTCAATAACCCTACCTCCTCCGCACACACTAAATCAAAGCTCAAGGCTAAAGTACGTGTGAGTTTAGGCTATGCAATTCACTTAACTGCAGCCTCTTAGAAACATATGTTTTGCTTTGATTCAGTGCGTGCGAAAAAGGTAGCGATATTACGCTCTTTGTTTGACTTGCAGAGCGCGCGCATTCATAAGAGAGTGAGCTGAAATCATGATACAAAAAATACCGATAACGCATTGCGCAAAAAAAAGCTGTTTTGCGTGACGTCACATGTGACAGGTTGGGTATGATTTTCATATTGCATATGGCTGTTGATGCTGATCAAGAATATATATACTTTATATGGGGTCGGAGATGCTTCTTTTTGCCTGTTACATACTTTTGCACAAAACAATTATACCATTTTTATACTCGATACCGAAGGTAAAGAGTATATTGGGTTTGTGCAATGTCCGTCATGGTGTCTGTCCGTCTGTCCGTCTGTCCGTCTGTCAGTCTGTCCGTCTGTCCGTCTGTCCGTCTGTCCGTCTGTATGAACGCAACTTTTTTCCACACCCTTCAAGCTAGAGACTTGAAACTTTGCAAATGTCTTTATCTATGGCCGGGACAGATAAAGTGTCAAGATTGGGGTTCTACGATAACTGGGAGGCTGGCAAATCGATAAATTCGATAACTCAAAATCGATAAATCCACCGTTTCCGCACACCCTTACAGTTAGAGCTACCAAATTTGGTAGGAAGATAGCTACTGGCATCCCCGAAAAAATTGCATCAAAAATTTTGGGGCCACGCCCACCTATTCCGCCCCCAGCCCCCCACAGTTTGAAATCAAAAACGCCTATATCTACCTCAGTTTTTGAGCTACAGCCACCAAATTTTACGCCAAGATAGGTGATGACGATCCCCAAAAAACTGCATCAAAACTTTGGATGCCACGCCCAGCCATACCGCCCTTGCCAACCCCAGCCGCCCCAACTTTTCGTTAAAAACGGGAATGCGTGTATCTTTCATGGTGTTTGAGCTAGAGTCTCCAAACTTGGAAGGAAGATAACTGGTAGTGACCCCCAAAGATATCTTGGCGCCACGCCTACCCCAAGCCCCCCTTCCCCAACTTTTAAAAACTTTGAGCTAGAGCTACCAAATTTGGTAGGAAGATAGCTACTGGCATCCCCGAAAAAATTGCATCAAAAATTTTGGGGCCACGCCCACCCATTCCGCCCCCAGCCCCCCCGCAGTTTGAAATCAGAAATGCCTATATCTACCTCAGTTTTTGAGCTACAGCCACCAAATTTTACGCCAAGATAGGTGATGACGATCCCCAAAAAACTGCATCAAAACTTTGGATGCCACGCCCACCCATACCGCCCTTGTCCACCCCAGCCGCAACAACTTTTCGTTAAAAGCGGGAATGCGTGTATCTTTCATAGTGTTTGAGCGAGAGTCTCCAAACTTGGTAGGAAGATAACTGGTAGTGACCCCCAAAGATATCTTGGCACCACGCCTACCCCAAGCCCCCCTTCCCCAACTTTTAAAAACTTCGAGCTAGATTCACCAAATTTGGTAGGAAGATTGCAATTGGCATTCCACAAAGATCTGCATCAAAAATTTGGATCCACGCCCACCAGAAACGCCCGCAGCCTCCTTCCCCTTCCCTTAACAAACTTTGAGCTAGAGTCACCAAATTTAGCAGGAAGATAGCTGGTGGTTTCCCCATCTGTATCAGACAATTTTTGATGCAGCGTACACCCCGGCTGCATCCGTACCCCTTTGCCTCTTTTTACCGGTTTAAATACTGGTATCGAGTATATCGCAGTCGGTTGCGTCCGACTGCAACGTTTCCACTTGTTTTTACCCATTTCAGGGTATAAATATAACTGTGAATGCAAAAGATTTGTTGTTGCTGTTTTTGTCGATCGCTTCAGGCTTATTATAAGCCGTTGTATGCACACACGAATTTGAAACAACAAAGGAGGACTAAGAGGAATGCGATTGGCTTAAGAGCATGAAAATGTGATATTGTTCTGTAGATGATTTCAATTCACATAAATAACAGTAACTCTTTCAATCTCAGGGAATTTTACAATTCTTACTTTAGTGTGCCATTTGCGTATTGCTTCATTTCATTTCTAAAAGTGATACAAGAATGAACGGACAAAATTATTGGGGTGCTTTGCCTGCTGTGGCCCTGCCACAGTTTTATATGCAGCCACAGCAGCAACAGTTTCAGCTATCTTCCTTCCAAATTTGTTGACACTAGCTCAAAGTTTGTTAAAGGTGGGGGAAGGGGGGCTGGGCGATTTATGGGTGGTTATGGCATCCAAATTATTCCTGCAGATCTTCTTGGGATGTCAATTGCTATCTTCCTACCAAATTTGGTGACTCTAGCTCAAAGTTTGTAAAAGGTTGGGGAAGGGTGCTGTGGGCGTTATGGGTGGGCCTGGCTACAAAATATTTTGGGTGTCGCTACCAGTTATGGGCGCGGCATCCAAAGTTTTGATGCAGTTTTTTTTGGATCGTCATCACCTATCTTGGCGCAAAATTTTGTGGCTGTAGCTCAAGAACTGAGGAAGATAAAGTCATTTCTGATTTGAAACTGCGGTAGGGATGGGGGCGGAAAGGGTGGGCGTGACTCCAAAACTTTAATGCAGATCATTGGGGTTCATTACTAGCTATCTTTTTACCAAATTCAGAGACTCTAGCTCAACAACTCTGAAAGATACACGCATTCCCGTTTTTAACGAAAAGTTGGGGCAGCTGGGGTTGGCTAGGGCGGTATGGGTGGGCGTGGTATCCAAAGTTTTGATGCAGTTTTTTGGGGATCGTCATCACTTATCTTGGCGATTTAAAACCGTGGGGGCTGGGAGCGGAATGGGTGGGCGTGGCACCACAATTTTTCGGGGATGCCAGTAGCTATCTTCCCACCAAATTTGGTAACTCTAACTTTACGGGTGTGCGGAATAGGTGGATTTATCGATTTTGAGTTATCGAATTTATCAATTTGCCAGCCCCCCAGTTATCGTAGAACCCCAATCTTAGAACTTGATCTGTCCCGGCCATAGATAAAGACATTTGCAAAGTTTCAAGTCTCTAGCTTGAAGGGTGTGGAAAAAACTTGCGAACATACAGACGGACGGACAGACACCATGAAGGACATTGCACAAACCCAATATACTCTTTACCTTCGGTATCGAGCATAAAAAAGGACAGAAAACAGGACAAAAATTGTTTTGTGCAATTTTAAGCTTTTAGCATCAAAATGAAACTTGCACAATTCCGTGAGGTGATAATAAACATAAGCATATGTAGCTAATACAGCTTCCTGGTGACAAGATTGGGGACCGGCTTAAACCATTTTTGCTTTAAAATCTGGCTGCTGTAGCCAGCAATCACGAAATTTTTGTTTCTAAGAATCTTTCGGCATTATTTAACTTTATTTTTCAATTTTGTTGTACATTAGATATCAAATGATATCAAAAATACATATGTTCAAAGTATGTAAAATAGGATGCCACACCGTTTTAAAAAATCGCTGTTTTTAAAGGAAACTTTGAAAAAAAGATTGAAATAAATGAATCAAATAAAATCTGAAAAAAGGCCAGATTTCCGGATAGGGGATGTTTGATATTTTTTCCGGACAAAGCACTTAAAAACAGGACAGATCTGGTCGGAAAAATGCCAAATCGGCATCACTGTTGTTGGGCCCGCTCTGCTACTTTTTGTTGGTGTCATTGATTTAAAAAAACAACAAAGCAAAACTTGGTGCGTCTAGAAAAATTTGGCACACCAGAAAATGTTGTGGGGGTGGATTTCCATACTTGCTTAACTTAGACAAAACGCAAGAACGAACAAACTCAGATCACGCAGTCAATGGTTTACACGTTGTACAGTGAAGTCAATTTTTGACTTATTTTGAAGTATTTATTTATAACACTTACTTTAAATTAAGTTGTTAATTTGATTTGTTTATAATAATAAGTCGACTTAAGACTTAATAATTGAAGCATTATTATATATAGTTGCATAAGGACTACTGAGGAAACCACAATAAAAAGCAAGTGGTAACGTTGCAGTCGGACGCAATCGACTGCGCTATACTCGATACCAGTATTTAAACCGGTAAAAAGAGGCCTGATTGCAAAGGGGTACGGATGTGGCAGGGGTGAAAGCTGCATCAAAGATTGTCTGATACAGATGGGGATGCCACCAGCTATCTTCCTTCCAAATTTGGTGACACTTGCTTCAAGTTTGTAAAAGGTTGGGGAAGGGTGCTGGGGGCGTTTAGCTCAAAAACTATGAAACATACACGCATTCCCGTTTTTAACGAAACGTTGGGGCGGCTGGGGTTGGCTAGGGCGGTATGGGTGGGCGTGGCATCCAAAGTTTTGATGCAGTTTTTGGGGATCTTCATCACTTATCTTGGCGCAAAATTTGGTGGATCGAGCTTAAAAACTGAGAAAGTTGTAGGCGTTTTGATTTAAAACCGCGGGGGGCACCACAATTTTTCGGGAATGCCAAAATTTCCCACCAAATTTGGTAACTCTAACTGTAAGGGTGTGCGGAATAGGTGGAATTGTCGATTTTGAGTTATCGAATTTATCAATTTGCCAGCCCGCCAGTTATTGTAAAAGCCCCAATCTTGACACTTTAATTTACTATGCCATAGATAAAGATAATTGGAAAGTTTCAAGTCTTTAGCTTGAATTGTGTGGAAAAACGTTGCGTTCATACAGACAGACGGACAGACAACATGACGGACATACTCCTTATATACTCTTTACCTTCGGTACCGGAAAAGAGAATGTTAAATACTTTGCTTTAATATTTTGTGAAATATTTTCTAATTTATTTATTTTATAACTTCTGTTGCTAAAATTTATATAAACTATCCGCGCAGCGAAGTAAGCGGGCCACTTACTAGTTAACGTTATATTTGAGCGATTCAAATTCTTTGATAATTTTGTGCAGACAAGATTTCTCCTCTTTATTGAGATGAGAATCTTTTATATCACTCATTGAATTTAATTCATGTTTTAACGGAATTTCATTTAATTTTTCGTTTATTAAAATTTCGTTGTATGTCAATGGAATTGCTTCAATCATTTTGAACGAAAATCCATTGAGGGTTACTGTTTTGGTTTTATAGTCAATTTTCGCTTGACAATCAACCAATGTAGGATTTGCTATTAATATATCATAGCGGTCTGAAAAGTTGTGTACAAAAAATGGTTGGGTCTTAAATAATTTAGGTATTTCCCAATTAATATACTCGTTAAGGTTATATTGCCCATTAATAGTATTAAATTTTGTTTGTTTTTTAAATGTTTTGTGTCCTAAGTTAGACTTGATTAGATTAATGGTGCTACCTGTATCTATTAAACAAGTATTGAATTTGCCATCGATCTTTATTTTAATTACTACTGTTCCGGGTTTTCTTCTGAGGCTAAGATCTGAAAATCCTGATTTTTAGTTGAATAGTTTTCAGAAATGTCCATTGGGGTATTTGATTGTGCCGATTGGTCACTCAGATTATCTAACTGTCTGTTTTGATCAAACTTATGCTGACGTGGTTTTTGGTACTGAGCAAAATTAGTATTTTGTGAATGATAATTGTTATAGTTATTATTTTTGTTAAAATTTTTATTAAAATTTGGTTTTGGTACTGTTGACCTTGGAGTCGGTTTTGGGTTTTGAGACTTTTGAAAACCAGCATTATGAATTGGTTTTTGCTTAAAATCTTGGTCGTAAAGGAGCTCTGTAGGTAACTGCTCCATTATGACATTTTCAATGCATTCATTCATCAATTCTGTAAATATAATAGTGTTAGCATGCTTATTTTCTAACATGGGTTTGTCACTTATTTCATAAGAAATATTTCGTAAATATTGCACTAGCTTACGAATTGATCCTCTATATTGTGCCTTGTTGATACGACTGATGAGGGTAGGTAACGGAATACATGAATTGTAGTTATCAATTAAAAGTTGACGTAGTTCCATCCAGGTCCTTGGTTGGTGTCGATTCACTAACATTTGTGCTTCTCCAGATATAAGATGTCGAATGGTCTGAAAGAGCCTGTTTTGTTGAAGGATGCATGTAGTAGGGTACACTTGTAAGATGTGTTCCACCTGGTTCAAGAATGATGCCAATCCTCTTCCTTCGTTGAACCTATCGATGATATTCAAGGAATAGAGGAGATCCTTGAAAGCATCTGCTGACAAAATAATGTCCTGCTGATCTGGCATGATGATTTATTTTGTTTTTATTTTATGCAATATAGCACTTGTTAAAGTTGCAGTGAATACTGATTGCAGGGATCAAAGGATATGCAATGCCCAGAGGTAAACACTGTTATGCTTTATTAAGTTCGTGATGATTACCGATTGCAGGGATCAAAGGATGTGCAATGCCCAGTGGTAAACACGTTATGTTTTGTTGAATTCGTTACGATTACCGATTGCAGGGTGTGAGGGTGCGAATAATATTATTCTATGTTATGCTTATTAAAGTTATTTAAGAGCATGCATATTTAAGTAGCAGCAGATGTAAATGCTTATCATTAATACATGCATATGTTTGTGTGTTGATTCGGATTCGTTTTTGAGAGCTTTATCTCTTGCAAGCTCAGCTTGCATGCGCCCGTCAAATTGCACTCAAAATGCAGGGAGAGAAAGCTTGAGCTCTTTCGGCGTCGCGCATGCGTAGGAGCTTTCGCTCGAAAAGCCCTTGGACTTCTAGGTCTGACGGACTTGCGCTCTGAGCGCGATGGGGATTCTTGCGGAAGAAGCGTCAAAAGCGGGTGTGCGACTGCGTGTCAATTTAATACCGACTCCACACAAATTTTATACGCTTGATCCCAAAAAAAACTAATCTGAAGACATCGGAAGCATACGGATGTCTTGATTGGAAATATTATCGCCAACGTGACGTGGAAGATCAGCTCTACACGACGTTGTGTTTATTTTCTGGAATTTTGATGATTTCGCCGTTTTCGACCGTGCACGTGTGTCAGAGTTAGTGATAGTGTGTGAAACGGACATTTGTGTGTGTGTGTGTGTGTGCCAATTTGATGTGCAAATTTCGTCGCTGCTGATCGAGCCTGCTGGAGGTTAAGGTTGATGCCCCCGAAAAGTGATGTGACTAACATACAGACTATCGCATACCCTGCCTTCACGCCCAAATAATGCACAACCACCACAATCACCATTTATCATAACCAAATTTTGCAAACTAATGGTACAAACTTTCAAGGAGCCAAACGGGAGCTTAGTGAGATGCAACAATTGGCCATATCTCAAAGCAAAAACGAAGAGGCAGCTAACTTCATGTCTGGATATGGGATATCCTGGCATTTTATTCCCCCATCTGCCTCGCATTTTGGCGGTCTGTGGGAATCCTGCGTAAAATCTATTAAACTACACTTGCGCCGAGTGATCGGTCGGAGTGTTTTAACCTTTGAAGAATATTCCACAGTTTTGACCCAAATCGAAGCGGTTCTCAATTCACGTCCTCTGTGTGCCCCCAGCGATAGCAGTCTGGATCCCCTCACACCTGCACATTTCCTTATCGGACAAGCGCATACTTTGATTGCAGAGCCTTCTTTGTTGGATATAAACGTCAACCGACTACAGCGATGGAAACAACTTCAAGCTATGGTACAGGGTTTTTGGAAACGATGGAGTGGAGAGTACGTAACATCTCTTCAAGCTCGTTACAAGTGGAACCAGGAGTCCGCCAATATTATTATTGGCACTCTTGCCGTTATAAAGGAACCTAACTTACCACCCGCTAAGTGGCTGCTTGGCCGCGTTGAGGAGGTGCATGCTGGAACGGATGGCCGAGTCAGAGTTGTCACTATCAGGACCACTAATGGAATATATAAACGCCCTATAACAAAGATTGCTGTGCTTCCTCTGTGCTGAACCAATCGTTCAGGGGGGCCGGTATGTTTAGAAATTAACCCACAATTGTCAAAAAACTATCAATTTGTAGTTCTATTTATGCGAACTGTGCTGTGGACTTATTCCATATTTCTTTCTATTGCTTTACATTCACATTTTTGTACATTCTGTCTTGTGCATATGTTCGCGATGCGTACGTGACTTTTGACTATGCGTTCATAATCTTTCGCTATTCTCTCATTACATTTGCCAATTCTTTCTCTCCATTTTGATCATTCTTTTTCTTCACAAGTCAGTCGTCGTTTAACTCTTGCAGCAAGCGGTTTTTCTGCATTAGTCTCGAGTCAATAGTTTTGTGCATAGTCCACGCGCACCGCAACCCATTGCAATTTATATTTTGTATCAAAAACGGCAAAAACAAATATATGACATAGAAACCGACATCCGTATTTTTTATATGTTTCATTCCAAAACAATACTTGTAAAATTGAATTGTATATTCCAGTTGAGCGCTTTATTTTTGAATTGTTGCATCTATACCTTTTGATTATCATCACCTACAGTTCATTTACGTCGACAGGCCTGCTGACAGCGATGGATTAAATGAGGTCGTAAGTACGGCATAGCCGAAGAGCAACAAGGTATGTGATAGTATTAAATAAAGCGCCCAGCAAGGTTGAAGTTCGTTTTGTTTACAAACTATTAAATATTATTATTATTAGAAAATTAACGTAAATTATATAGATACTTTGAATGATAAATATTTTTGAATTATAATTATTTTGTATTATAAACTATTTGAATATTATTTTGAATTAGAATTTTGAATTTGAGCTTGAATTGTTATGAGTATTAGGAATTATGAATTATTTTGATCTAATTATATCTACTTTATAAAATGGAATAATTTCTTTAATTTAAAGGCACCTTAGGTTTAGAGCATCGCAGGCATGTTAAGTGTAGGATCGAATAATGTTCATGATTGACTCCTACAGGTTGGGTGGGTAAAGATGGAGAGCAATACTATCTCAGCTCTCCAAATATAGATGGGTCATTATACATATTGTTTCTGTTTGATTTTGTCTGGTTTCTTGTCCCTCAGTTGTCGTTTCTGTCTACAATATTATTCTGTAGCACCGTTTGTCTAGGCAGCACAAGACCCACGCCCATTTTCCCTGAGCTAGGCGGCACAAATGTAGACAGAGTGTGCAAAGCTGAGACGACTTCGTAAGTGTTCGTTACAGATAGTTGGCGCCCAGACGTGGGGCACCGAACGTTCATTGGTTATGCAGTTCACCGATTGGTGGTTGCATAATTTCAGACCTTGAATTGTCGATTGATGGAATGTATTGTTGGTAAGATAATTATTGCATATTATCTTAGAACAATAGTATCACCCCGCGATTTCCAAATTACCTTCCTTATTCCTTTTTTGTAACCAAATACCATCCATACTTTTTTTGATTGTTAGATTCTGATTGGACTTGCTATTTACTTCGGAAATGCTGGCTTTCTGATTATTGTCGGAACCAGACCGGGAGATAGGATAGTTCCAGAAAATTGATTTTTATTAATCATTTCTTTTTGAAAGAGAAAAGAATATTATTTATTTTAATCAATTGTTTTGTTTGGGTCCGAATTGCGAAGGATTTTTAGTTCTGATAGAGTCGGTTCTTTACCTCGTAATCGAAATCCAAAATATATTTTATATTTCTGATTTGAATTGAGATTGCTCAGACTGGCGATACCGGTTCGTTCCTCTTTAAATTGGGAATTATACACACTCTGAAAATTTTGTTAGTAGATTTTGTTTACGGATTTAATATGTATAGGCCTAAGCTAGGCCTTTGGATAAGTCCTTTAGAATGTTTACTATCGATTTCGATTTATATAAATAAAAATATTTTGAAGCTTTACATAAGTTTTGACTTCGCGTCCTTTTCTATTCTTATTTTTTAACTTAAGTTGTAATTATACTCGATACCGAAGGTAAAGAGTATATTGGGTTTGTGCAATGTCCGTCATGGTGTCTGTCCGTCTGTCCGTCTGTCCGTCTGTCCGTCTGTCTGTCTGTATGAACGCAACTTTTTTCCACACCCTTCAAGCTAGAGACTTGAAACTTTGCAAATGTCTTTATCTATGGCCGGGACAGATAAAGTGTCAAGATTGGGGTTATACGATAACTGGGAGGCTGGCAAATCGATAAATTCGATAACTCAAAATCGATAAATCCACCGTTTCCGCACACCCTGACAGTTAGAGCTACCAAATTTGGTAGGAAGATAGCTACTGGCATCCCCGAAAAAATTGCATCAAAAATTTTGGGGCCACGCCCACCCATTCCGCCCCCAGCCCCCCGCAGTTTGAAATCAGAAACGCCTATATCTACCTCAGTTTTTGAGCTACAGCCACCAAATTTTACGCCAAGATAGGTGATGACGATCCCCAAAAAACTGCATCAAAACTTTGGATGCCACACCCACCCATACCGCCCTTGCCCACCTCAGCCGCCCCAACTTTTCGTTAAAAGCGGGAATGCGTGTATCTTTCATAGTGTTTGAGCTAGAGTCTCCAAACTTGGTAGGAAGATAACTGGTAGTGACCCCCAAAGATATCTTGGCGCCACGCCTACCCCAAGCCCCCCTTCCCCAACTTTTAAAAACTTTGAGCTAGAGCTACCAAATTTGGTAGGAAGATAGCTACTGGCATCCCTGAAAAAATTGCAGCAAAAATTTTGGGGCCACGCCCACCCATTCCGCCCCCAGCCCCCCGCAGTTTAAAATCAGAAACGCCTATATCTACCTCAGTTTTTGAGCTACAGCCACCAAATTTTACGCCAAGATAGGTGATGACGATCCCCAAAAAACTGCATCAAAATTTTGAATGCCACGCCCACCCATACCGCCCTTGCCCACCTCAGCCGCCCCAACTTTTCGTTAAAAGCGGGAATGCGTGTATCTTTCATAGTGTTTGAGCTAGAGTCTCCAAACTTGGTAGGAAGATAACTGGTAGTGACCCCCAAACATATCTTGGCGCCACGCCTACCCCAAGCCCCCCTTCCCCAACTTTTAATAACTTTGAGCTAGAGTCACCAAATTTGGTAGGAAGATTGCAATTGGCATTCCACAAAGATCTGCATTAAAAATTTGGATCCACGCCCACCAAATACGCCCGCAGCCTCCTTCCCCTTCCCTTAACAAACTTTGAGCTAGAGTCACCAAATTTAGCAGGAAGATAGCTGGTGGTATCCCCATCTGTATCAGACAATTTTTGATGCAGCGTACACCCCGGCTGCAACCGCACCCCTTTGCAATCAGGCCTCTTTTTACCGGTTTTAACACTGGTATCGAGTATATCGCAGTCGGTTGCGTCCGACTGCAACGTTTCCACTTGTTTTTAAATTTTGCTTTGGCAGTTAGACGTAGTGCAGAAGATTTAAGAGCAGTTGCCTCTAGTGATCAAACTGCGTGCATTATTTGTAATGACACCAATACAGAGAGCGAATATATAGAAACAACATGTAAACATAAGTTTCACAAATGGTGTATGCTGGAGTGGCTTCAAACCAAAGAGTCATGCCCTGTGTGCAGACAATTCTGTTCAAGAGTCATGATTCAAATAAGGGAGAGCACAATTCCTGATGCTACGACCCCGTTTGAACGTAAAAACCCCCCACAAGCCAGTACGGGAGCGGTTCCCAAACCTAGAATGATCACCAGGTCGATATCGCGTAATGCTAGTAATGCTAGTAATGCCCGACCAAATCCGAACTCACAGCCCAGACGTGATTTATTTCGACCGAAATTCACTACAGAGTGTCTAATGCTATCTCTGAAGAGCGTGTCCAACGCTTAATTTCTAACTCTTTAGAAAGTTTTAAGAAGAGTATGACTGAAGTTATGACCGAGCAGCTGAGTGCAGCCGTTCGTAGTCTATCGTTGTCTACCAATCAGCGTGAACCTCGTGACGAAGGTCAACTCATTGGGATAATGACATCGAGCAGCCACAACCACGCTCAAGTAATGCTAGCAACAGTCGGAGTAATAACCAGAGATCTAGAAGCCCTTACCCAAGTGCAAACGTAAGTGATGCGATAGTAGAACATCCCGATCGCATTTCTAACGTAGTTTCCAATTGGCGTATCAAGTTTAGCGGGTCAGCGAATGATAGCCCAGTTGAAGATTTTATATATAGAGTAAATTGTTTGACCACTCGATGCCTGAATGGAAATTACAATCTTCTGATTCAATTTGCTCATCTCCTTTTCTCAGGACCAGCTCTATCTTTTTTCTGGCGCGTCCATAGAACGGCAGTTAATTTGAATTGGTTCGAACTGTGTAGTCGCTTGCAAGAACGGTATGAGGATCAGCGTACGGATCGTGACATCAAAGCTGCTCTTCGGCGACGAAAGCAAGGCAATAACGAAAGCTTTGATGAGTTCTTAGACGCTATTCTTTCGATTGCAGATTCTTTGCGTGAGCCTTTGTTAGATTCCGAATTAACCATCGAAGTCAGGCATAATCTCAAGCCAGAATTAAAGCACGAGTTATTGCATGTCGAAACTGTTGATTTAGCAAGTCTTCGTAAGGAATGTCATCGGCATGAAGAATTCTTCCGTTCTCTTAATTCAAAGAACCAATCTCGTGTTAATGTGAACCGACGAGTTGTAAACGAGATTCTTCATGAACCTTTCGCTGAAGCTAATGTTGCATAAGTAACTGACGAAATATGTGCAGTTCGGTCATTTGAGAAATCAAAGTGCTGGAATTGTGAAGAACAGGGACACAGATATCAGGATTGTCTTAAGATTCGTCGGATCTTTTGTTACGGTTGTGGTGCACCTGAAACTTATAAGCCCAACTTTCTAAAATGTAGTAACAAGACGGAAAACTCGG
Organism: Scaptomyza graminum; assembly: GCA_018901835.1. NCBI lineage: Eukaryota > Metazoa > Arthropoda > Insecta > Diptera > Drosophilidae > Scaptomyza > Scaptomyza graminum. The sequence continues at coordinate 73,061 of JAEIFL010000275.1, read as the reverse complement.
CAAAGGATGTCCGCCGTGTTCCGAACGGGGATATCCGACAATAGTCTCGGATACACTAGATGTTCAACTCACTAATTCTACACAACTACCGGACGAATCACCATTACCCCTTGACGTACCTATTGCGTTTCAAACCATATCATGAACGAGTTCAGGAGTACAAGAAGCGCAGAGCAGAAATATTCAACACCAATCATATTCCGTCTGAAAAATCGCGTTCCTCTAAGCGCATCCGAAAATTTTGGGTTAGCAAACGAGAATTGAACAAATGCATTATCAACTCCATTGTCCATAAGAGCGATGATATTCGACCTTTTATTAATATCAATGTTTTTGGTCAGGATTACTTAGTCTTGTTAGACAGCGGGGCTAATAGAAGTGTTGTGGGTGGGTATTTAGCGAAGCGAATTTTGTCAGAGAAGTTTAAAATAAATAAAATGCTTGGAAGTGTTCGCACGGCAGATGACCAAAAGCAGCAAGTCACTGGGACGATTACCATACCCCTGGCATATGATTCAATACAAGCAGAATTTGATTTTCTCATAGTTGCTTCAATTAAAACGGACATAATTTGTGTAATTTTCAACCTTACACACAGACAAAGAAAATGAAGATTCAAATCACATTGAACTAACAACATTTCAGAGATCAAAACTGAAATCGCTGATTGATTCCTTTTCTTCTTTTGAGAAGAATGGACTTGGACTTACAACGTTGCTTGAGTATAGTATCGACACAGCTGAGGCAAAACCCATAAAGCAAAGGTTCTATCCTCTTTCTCCCGCGAAAGAAGAACTACTATGCAAAGAGATTGATAGGATGATTGAAATGGACGTAATAGAAGAAGCACCCAACTCTCCCTGGTCATCTCCTATAACCTTGCACATAAAACCTGGCAAAGTGCGCTTCTTTCTCGACGCCCGAAAGCTCAATGCAGTCACAATTGGGGATGCCTATCCTATTCCAATTATGGAAGGACTTCTGAGTCGTCTTCCACCGGTATATTGCATTTCTAAAATCGACCTGAAAGATGCCTTCTGGCAGATTTGCTTAGATAAAGATTCTCGTGCGAAAACTGCGTTTACAGTACCAAACAGACCCCTTTATCAATTCAAGAGAATGCCTTTTGGATTAACAAATGCTCCACAAACTATGAGTCGTTTAATGGACTTAGTGATTCCTTATCAGCTAAAATCCTATGTATTAGTTTATCTCTATGATTTGCTTGTCATGTCGGATAGTTTTGAGTCTCATCTTTTGCATTTATCTGAAGTTGCAACCCAATTGCGAAAGGCTGGCCTCACTATAAATGTTCAAAAGAGCCAGTTCTGCCTGAAGAGTGTCGAATATTTGGGATACATAGTAGGTGAGGGAACTCATAAGGTAAATCTAGACAAAGTAAGTGCTGTTAAAGATTTTCCAAGTCCGAAGACTCAGAAACAGCTAACACGATTTCTGGGAATGACCGGATGGTACCAACGTTTTATATCTAGCTACTCGTCGATAATTTTTCCGCTTACCGAACTTTTAGGTAAAAAGTTATTCGCATGGAACGATCAAGCACAAGCTGCATTTGAAAAGATTAAAATCGCTTTGTGTTCGGCTCCATGTTTGGTTCACCCACAATATGATAAGCCGTTCATTGTGCAGTGTGATGCATCTGCTTATGCTGTCGGTGCTGTTCTTGCACAGTGCGATGAGTCTGGACATGAACGCCCAATAGCTTACATGTCTAAGAAGTTGAATAAAGCTCAGCGTAATTACACAGTTACACAGTTAGAGTGCTTAGCTGTTGTTCTCGGTATTAAGAAATTTCGAATGTACATCGACGGCCATCGTTTTAAAGTTGTCACCGATCACTCTAGCCTTCGTTGGTTGATGGATCAAGCAGATCTTAGTGGTAGATTAGCGCGATGGGCGATCAGTCTCCAAGGCTATGGGTTTACTATTGAACACCGAAAAGGGAGTCAAAATGTAGTAGCCGATGCCTTGTCTCGTTCATTTGAGTCAGAAGATGAGATCTCAAAATTGAGTTTTGAAAGTCTGCCAAAAATCGATTTGCAATCCGAAGCATTTCAGTCATCGGAATACTGTTCTTTGCGAGACAAATTTAATGCAACAACAATGCCAGATTATAAAGTGGTGGATGAATACATTTATCGTCGTACAGGTTTCACTAACGACAGTTCTGATCAAACTGACGATAATTGGAAATTGTACGTACCCGAATCCTTGCGAAAAAGCGTGTTACGTTCAGCTCATGATGAACGAATACGACGTCATTTGTATTGGCCTGGGATGGTTTTTGCTGTTCGTAATTACATTGACATGTGCAATATTTGTAAGACTACTAAATACCCTACTCGATCCCTAAGACCTCCTATGGGTGCTCAAGTTACAAGTGAGAGACCATTTCAGCGTTTGTACCTCGATTTCATTAGTCCGTTTCCTCGCACGAAAAAAGGTCATATTGGAATTTTTATCATTTTAGATCACTTTTCAAAATTCACGTTTTTGAAATCTGTTAAAAAATTCAATTCTGACGTAATAATCGATTATCTGAGGAACGATATTTTTTCATGCTTTGGCGTACCAGAAATCGTCGTGAGCGACAATGGAACTCAGTTTAGAAGCCACGTTTTCGAAGATTTTCTTGTAGATTACGACATTAAACATATGTTTACAGGCGCATATGCACCCCAATCCAACGCCGCAGAGAGGGTGAATCGGTCTTTAAATGCCGCTTTAAGAGCCTATATTCGTGGAGATCAACGGGAATGGGACACCTTCTTGAGTAGTATCAACAGCTCTCTTCGCAGTTCGATACACCAGTCGATTGGTGAATCGCCTTATTTTATAGTCTTTGGAAAACATATGATTTCTCACGGCAAGGATTATAAATTTCTGAGAAATCTGGAACTGCTTAGTGACAATACAGCAAGGTTATCCAGAGCTGACGAATTTCAGAAATTTCGTGCTAACATCGATAAGCACCTTAAGAAAGCTTATGATAAGAACCAACGCTCGTATAATTTGCGGTCACAGACCCGTTCTTTTGAGGAAGGCCAAGAAGTGACTAAAAGGAATTTTTGTCTAAGCAATGCCGCAGCTAACTTTAGTTCTAATCTAGCTCCTGTGGGTACCAAAGCTCGGGTCAAGAAAAAACTGGGCCAATCGATTTATCTTTTGGAGGATATGCATGGAAAAGAGCTAGGTAATTTTCATGCAAAAGACATATGGTAGCGGAAACTTTCTATTCGCAACCCTTTGATTTTTTTTCAGCTCTTATCTTTGCCTGATAGACGCAGATCAGACCTGTGGTGTGATGGGGCGAATAATATTATTCTATGTTATGCTTATTAAAGTTATTTAAGAGAATGCATATTTAAGTAGCAGCAGATGTAAATGCTTCTCATTAATACATGCATATGTTTGTGTGTTGATTCGGATTCGTTTTTGAGAGCTTTATCTCTTGCAAGCTCAGCTTGCATGCGCCCGTCAAATTGCACTCAAAATGCAGGGAGAGAAAGCTTGAGCTCTTTCGGCGTCGCGCATGCGTAGGAGCTTTCGCTCGAAAAGCCCTTGGACTTCTAGGTCTGACGGACTTGCGCTCTGAGCGCGATGGGGATTCTTGCGGAAGAAGCGGTCATAAGCGGGTGTGCGAGTGCGTGTCAATTTAATACCGACTCCACACAAATTTTATACGCTTGACCCCAAAAAAAACGAATCTGAAGACATCGGAAGCATCCGGATGTCTTGATTGGAAATATTATCGCCAACGTGACGTGGAAGATCAGCTCTACACGACGTTGTGCTTAATTTCTGGAATTTTGATGATTTCGCCGTTTTCGACCGTGCACGTGTGTCAGAGTTAGTGATAGTGTGTGAAACGGTCATTTGTGTTTTTTTTTTTTTTTATTTCAGTATAGTAAGTAATCTACAAATAAGCTAACTATAAAAAACTAATCGTAGATATTGCCAATTCCTGCGGGACCGCCGCGAGGCATTGCTTCGCAGAAACAATGGCAAGGTCTACGATTCAATCGCCCTTACTCGTTCCAAGCGCCGCAGCTCCTTCATTGTGGAAGCAGCGAAACCACATACCGCGTGCCAAACCGACTCCCTCTCCATCATGTGGCCAACCAGATTTGTTGGCGACAGTTGCTGGCCAATGAGGCTTTCCACCAGCAGGCGTTCCTGGGCGAAACGCCCACATTGGAAGAACACATGCTCAGCGTCCTCGTCCGTACCATCCCCACACCAACTGCACTCCGAACTGGAGTCGTGCTTAAACCTCTTAAGATAGCTCCTGAAGCAGCCATGTCCCGACAGCAGCTGCGTGAGGTAAAAATTTACGGACCCGTGCTTCCTCTCCAGCCATCGACGCAAATCCGGTATCAGTAAGTGCGTCCAACGCCCTTTCGTGGAAGAGTCCCAGCGCCGCTGCCAGGCCTCCAGGCTCCGCTCGCGGGCTGCAACCCTGGCCGCTCTTCTCCCCGTTGGCGTTACGTCCAAAACCGCAGCGGCTTCCACCGCTAAGCTGTCGATCGGGATCATCCCAGCAATCACCAGCGCTGCATCCGAGGAGACTGTGCGGAAGGCGCAGCAGACGCGTAGGGCAGAGAGCCGATATGTGGACTCGATACCCCTCATATAGCTGGACACCGAAGTCGCGCCGACCCAGATTGGAGCAGCATACAGCATTATCGATTTGGTAACACTCATGAGCAGCAGCCTAGTTTGCTGTTTCGGGCCCCGAGTATTAGGCATCATCCTCGCAAGGGCTCGCCCGGACACAGCCGCCTTCCTATGTGCGTAGGCCAGATGCTCGCCGAAGTTCAGTCTCCGGTCGATGACCACGCCGAGGTAACGAATGGAGTCCTTGGACCGCATTGTGACGCCCCCCACCGTGATGTCAGCGTACTCCACCTTTCTTCTGCTGCTGATGAGCACCGCCTCCGTCTTTTGGGCAGCCAGTCGCAGTCCAACCGATGACAGCCAGCGCGTCACTGCGTCCAAGCACCAGTCACATAACTCAGTGACTCTTTGTAGCTCCTTAGCCACGAGCACCAGAGCGACGTCGTCAGCATAACCAATAGCGCTCGCACCATCAGGTAACTGGAGTTGGAGTATCCCATCATACATGATATTCCACAGGAGTGGACCCAGAACAGATCCCTGTGGGACACCTGCGGAGACGTTGTACTCCTTCTCCCCTTCATCTGTCTGGTACCTCAGCCAACGGTTCTCAAAATAGTCCCTCACGATCGCTACGAGGTAGTCTGGCACTCGAAAATTCACCAAGGCTTCCAAGATGTTGCTCCAATTAGCGGTGTTAAAGGCGTTTTTTACGTCGATGGTCACCACGAGACAGTACTGCTTACCGCCAAAGCGCCAGCGGGTGCCTGAGATCGCCTCCGAAGCTATGCGGACCACCGACCTGATAGCATCGGTAGTTGATCTCGCCTTTCTGAAGCCGAATTGGAACGGTGATAGGCCTCCAGCATTCTGAATGGCGTCATCCAGCCTAGCAGCAATGATTGCCTCGAATACCTTGCCGCAGTTGTCGATAAGACAAATTGGCCGATATGCTGAAGGCTCTTCCGGAGGCTTGTCTGGTTTAGGCAGCAGTACGAGCTTTTGCACCTTCCATCTGTCAGGAAAAATGCCTTCTCGCAGACACTTCGTAAACATCTCGGCAAACAGTACGGGTTGAAGCATGATTGCAAGACGTAGGCAACGGTTAGGAACACCGTCGGGACCAGGAGCTCTATTGGCCGATAGCTTCCGAGCTGCCAGCTGCAATTCCTCTAAGGAAACTGGAGAGACGCCTTCCTGCAAGGGCGCCGCACCAACAGACGCTAGGGGGTTTGCGCATCGAGGAAATAGAGTCTCCACTATATCCCTAATCAGTGCAAACTCTGTAGGCGATCTGTTGTTGTTTGGGCATACACGCTTGCAGACCATCCTGTAAGCTCTTCCCCATGGGTCCTTATCAGCTGAGTCGCACAGCTTAAGGAAGCACTCCTTTTTGCTGGCTTTGATAGCGTTCCTTAGAACCTTTCTTGCTTCCTTAAACTCGCGCTGCAATGAGCGTGTTGAATCCGACCCTCGTGTGGCTGCTCGCTGGAAACGCCTTCTCGCTCGCAGGCATGCTCGCCTGGCCTCCGCTATCTCCTCATTCCACCAAAAAGTACTAGTGTGGTGACGCCTATAGGCCTTCCTCTTGGGCATACTTGCAGCACACGCAGCTTCTAGTTGCTGGGCCATCTGCTCCACCATGACCTGCGCCGGTCCACTAGCTACCATCTGCGTTATGGCGTCTGTAAAACTACTCATATTGAGCATCTCGATCCGGTAAGCTGCACCAGAGTTGGGCCTAGGCAGCTCGCGCACCCTTTCTCCCACAGAAAACAGGATGGCAACGTGGTCACTCCCAGTGTAGCATTCGCTTATGCCCCAGTGTGTCGATCGGGCGAGTGCACTGCTCACATAGGTGAGGTCTATGATTGAACCAGCGCGTCCATTGTTGAAAGTGTTTACAGACCCAGTGTTGAGGAGAACCAAGTCTAGGAACGCAAGCGATTCCACAAGGATGGTTCCCCTTGCATTCGTAGATGGGCTTCCCCAGTCGGTGGACCACGCGTTAAAGTCGCCAGCAATAATAACATTGCTGCGACCCCTGGAGTCATCCGCAATTTCCATGAGCACCGCTTCAAAGTCACCGATCGTGAGGCTTGGGGCAAGATAACAGCTGAAAAGCCAGAAATCACCAAACTTCGCGCGCACGAAGCAGTCGGAGGCTAGTATGTGAGTAAAGGGGGACTGTAGGTCACCACAGCTCCACAGGGCAGCTCTCCCAGCTCTGTCCGAAGCCCACAGCCTAGCATTAGCGGTTGCCCGGTGGTGCGGCTCGCTAAGAACGGCGACTTCAACCCTTTCCTCCAGGATCGTCTGCTCCAGCAAGGCTTGGGCAGCTACACAATGGTTGAGGTTTAGCTGCAGGACTTTCACCATTTTGCTTGTCTGACAGCCTCCCTGTACGCAGGACACCTGTAACTGCCAGTCGCGTGGTCAGTCATACGCTCACCTTTTCTGGTACATAGAGCACATTTTGGTTGCTCATTGCAGACTCTCGCAACGTGTCCAGAACCTCCGCACTTATAGCAAGCCTTACTGTGGTCGGCACCACTCTTGCAGTGGACAGCTATATGCCCGTACTCCAGGCACTTATAGCAGCGCTTTGGCTGAATGAGGGGCCTAATGCGGCACACCGCCCAGCCAATGCGGATCTTCGATTTCTCTACGAGGCTAATCGCCTTAGCCGCAGGTAGGCCCAGGGTTGCCGTTTGAAGGCCAGCCTTCGTACGACGCAGCGTCTTAACGACGTCGATCTCCATCTTTGGGTCTCCTAGAGCTGAACTGACCGCTTCCAGGACCTCTTCCTTCGTCGCCAGCTCATCAAGGTCGCAGATCTCAACCTGATTGGTGTCGGACAGTGTTTTAACAGTTGCGCGCCCACTCAGCACCTTGCCAACTGCGAGCTGCAGCTCGTTTGCGCTGTGCAAAGGCTTTTTGCCAAGCCGTAGCAGCAGATCACCCTTGGCCGTCTTGCGGATTGTTTCCACATCCCCTCGGAGATGCTCAAGTGATGGCTCACTCCTGACCACTTTGAGGATGTCTGCAAAACTGTAGTCACCCAGACCGGATACGGTGACAGCATCCGCCCGCGAGCGAGCTGCCTTACCTTTATGGCCAACTACTTTGGACCAGGGATTCTGCTTTGGCGGTGATGATCCACGGGGGGGTACAGCTATTTGATTTGGGGCACTGAGAGATACCTTGCTTCTTTTGGGGGGGGTTTTGCGGTGCGAGCTCGATGGCTCTCGAAGACGTTTCGGCGTTCCCGCCACACCATTGGCTGGAGCACCCGAAACATTTTTGCTCCTAGCATCCTTACCGCCGGAAACAGATGGCGTTGTTTGTACTGCCTTCTCCAGAGCAGCATTCCCCACCAAACTCATGGCTCGCTTTTGCAGCTCTGAGAGCTTTGCAAGCTCTTCGCGCTCCAAGTTGTTTATGTGTCTTTTGGTGTCAAACCGGGCACACATTCCTCCTATACAATCCCCCATCTGCTCCAGGATACTCCTTAGAGAGACAGGTGGCGTAGACGTGCCGCCTGCTCCCGCATGGTTAACAGCTCCACGGGTGGACGGCAGTGCCGCTAAAGCAACCACTTCGGCTGGAGGGGATGCCACCATAGCCGGGAGTACTGCAATTGGGCGAGGCGTAGTTGACGCTACGCTTAGCTGCAGCGCCGGTGCTCGCGGCAGTGCCGGTGGAGACCGCGGCAGTGCGGGCCTACGGGCGAAAGGCGAGGAATCATCCATCATCTGGTAACGGCGGGTACCTAGCAAAGCTTCGCAAGCAATCCCACGGTGACCCAAAGTTTCCCTTAGGTTTTTAACCGGTGGGGGTTATACCGCCCCTAATCGGTCACCAGAGCCCCACGGAGCACCGCTTCAGCGGGGGGGTTGGTAATGGCCGGTTCCGTGGCTTTTGCTAGCTTGTGCTTGGAAACTCCTGCTTAGGTCGCAGCAGCAAGAGACGCGCCTGTGTGCTATGCAACACAAAAACCGACCCTTTCGGGTATGCAACAACGGTTTGAATTGCACCCGATACACCAACCTTTAACAGTGGAGACACCTCCAGCTAGTGTCGGCGCCACCTGTTGCCAACACTGGGAGCCAGGTAATCGCAGCTCGGTTGGCAGTGCTATCAAAAGACAGGAATGTATCGCAATCAGCTGGCACTGCGGTAACTCTGCAGAACGCAAATGCACACAGCAAACAGAAATGTGTTTCACTGTGTGTAGTTTAGAACGCACACAAACGAAATCGGCTAAACAAGGGCGCGAACGATCGGCCTATAGGAAAGGCTTGACCAGACGACGATGGGAACTACCTAGGATCACGCCTTGGGGCGACACTCAAGAGCTCAGGTAAGTGGCCCGGCACTTCCGCAGAAATAGTACAATCGGATTTTTCTATTGTTTGCACAGATACGCACCGAAAAACATCAGTAAGACGGAGCCCCTAGAAAAACGCGACTACACTTGGAAACGCCGTATACTCTCCTCCGGTCATTTGTGTGTGTGTGTGTGTGTGTGTGCCAAGGGTGGTTAATTTGATGTGCAAATTTCGTCGCTGCTGATCGAGCCTGCTGGAGGCTTAAGGTTGATGCCCCCGAAAAGTGATGTGACTAACATACAGACTATCGCATACCCTGCCTTCACGCCCAAATAATGCACAACCACCACAATCACCATTTATCACGCACCTCACGTAACTTTCTGACCACGGTACGACATTCCGCCTTCCGATACTTCGTTTGATGCTATTTGGAAGAACCCTATTGCTTCTACGTTGCTTGCGCCGAGTAGCGCAAAGGCAACATAACCTTGTTTTGAAGCCCTGTGGATCTATGAAAGGACCAGGCAACCCTATCGTTACGCTATTTTTTGAAGACATCAATGGATTAAACAGCCCAGCGAGCTATATCGTTCAAGTTTTTATTTATGAAATTAATATATTTTGCTTTTGTTGAAAAGATACTTATAAAATTGAATTGTATATTCCAGTTGAGCGCTTTATTTTTGAATTGTTGCATCTATACCTTTTGATTATCATCACCTACAGTTCATTTACGTCGACAGGCCTGCTGACAGCGATGGATTAAATGAGGTCGTAAGTACGGCATAGCCGAAGTGCAACAAGTTATGTGATAGTATTAAATAAAGCGCCCAGCAAGGTTGAAGTTCGTTTTGTTTACAAACTATTAAATATTATTATTATTATAAAATTAACGTAAATTATATAGATACTTTGAATGATAAATATTTTTGAATTATAATTATTTTGTATTATAAACTATTTGAATATTATTTTGAATTAGAATTTTGAATTTGAGCTTGAATTGTTATGAGTATTAGGAATTATGAATTATTTGATCTAATTATATCTACTTTATAAAATGGAATAATTTCTTTAATTTAAAGGCACCTTAGGTTTAGAGCATCGCAGGCATGTTAAGGGTAGGATCGAATAATGTTCATGATTGACTCCTACAGGTTGGGTGGGTAAAGATGGAGAGCAATACTATCTCAGCTCTCCAAATATAGATGGGTCATTATACATATTGTTTCTGTTTGATTTTGTTTGGTTTCTTGTCCCTCAGTTGTCGTTTCTGTCTACAATATTATTCTGTAGCACCGTTTGTCTAGGCAGCACAAGACCCACGCCCATTTTCCCTGAGCTAGGCGGCACAAATGTAGACAGAGTGTGCAAAGCCGAGACGACTTCGTAAGTGTTCGTTACAAGGGATCAAAGGATATGCAATGCCCAGTGGTAATCTCTTAAAGCGTAAATACGTTGCACCAGATAATTCTTTGTAACTTCGATAGTAACTTTGAATTATCCTACCGGCTGCGCCAATTATGTTTCGCGTTTGCATTAACAATAAAACACGGTTTGATTTTCACTCAAGAGTTGTTTTACTTCAGTTAAGCGTTGCACGAATGGAGATGAGCTTAAGAACGTTTCGTGTTTGTTTTAACAAATAAGACTCGCATTGATTTTCGTTCAAGAATATTTTATTTTAAGTTAAGTGTTGCACGAGCGGGGTGATCTTAAAAACTAAAAGTACAATTGCATTGTCTCAAAGATGAGACCTCGGTTTAGTAAAGTATTTCACAAAGTGATATCATCACTTTGTCTTATTAAAAGTGAGTGCTTAGAAATCAAAACAATTGGTGTTTATAATTTGGAATTAATCAAAACAATTGGTGTTTACAATTTGGTATAATTGGGATTCTTAATTATGAGCGCGGCTTGATTAAATCGTAATGCATCAAGATTTAGTTTTGTTTATTTATGTTAGCTGCTGCTCATTGGCTTCTGAAATATCGGTTAGCGGGAGAAAAGAAAATATTGGTTTAGCTCGCTTTTGAGTTTTTGGTTGAGGCGAACTATTTACTGTTTCGTCACTGTATGTATGTATGTTTGTATGAGCGGAATATCACCGTTGACTTTTGTCTGTATGTATTTTCACTTATTTTTGGTGGATGATTTTTTGACAAATAATCTTTTCAAAGAATATTATAATTTCTTTTGTGTGTATGGAAAACAAAAAAATAACAAGTGGTGACGGATAGAGGTAAAAGGAAACACTTGTGAGTTTTTATTAAATTAGCGCCACAAAAAAAAAAGGAAAATATGCAAATATATGTATGTATGTAATACTTGCATATATTGAGGCATAAAACGGACAAAGAGGAAAATGAGCAAGTATTTTTTTATTAGGAAAGCTTACACAACGGGCTGCGCTTATAAACTTAATAAAAATACTTGCACATGTATAAAATAATATAAATAGGAAATTATATTACTTATCTGGGGGGTGTTGTGTGAAAGAAGTGTGAAGTCTGTGTGTTGTAGTTTGTTGTAGCGTGTTGTAATTTTCCACCGTAGCTTGCTGGGGCGAGCGATAATTTTATCATTAATTATCCGGCTCGAAGGACCATAAAAACGTCGGAGGGTGGATTTATTATATTCACAAACACGACCGAAAGAAAATGCAGTAGAAAATAAGAACACTGAATATTTGCGGGGTTTTGTGGCGGTAGAACTTCTTTTCTTTATTGTAAAATCAGTACTATCATATAAAGCCTACTGAGCATGCTCAGCATGCTAAATATGTTACATTACATAGTAATAGATGTTATTAAAAGAACCAAGAGAGCGAGCTTTCACACAACATTCAGGTGGGAAGCTGCAGATGCCGCTGCCTGCTTTTCGGCTTAAACAGTATGAACGCAACTTTTTTCCACACACAATTCAAGCTAAAGACTTGAAACTTTCCAATTCTCTTTATCTATGGCATAGTAAATTAAAGTGTTAAGATTGGGGCTTTACAATAACTGGGGGGCTGGCAAATTAATAAATTCGATAACTCAAAATCGACAAATCCACCTATTCGGCACACCCTTACAGTAAGAGCTACCAAATTTTGTAGAAAGATAGCTACTGGCATCCCCGAAAAATTGTGGTGCCACGCCCACCCATTCCGCCCCCCCACCCCCCGTTATTTTTAATCAGAAACGCCTATATCTTCCTCAGTTTTTGAGCTAGAGCCACCAAAATTTGCGCCAAGATAGGTGATGACGATCCCTGCATGAAAACTTTGGTTGCCACGCCCACCCATACCGCCCTTGTCCACCCCAGCCGCCCCAACTTTTCGTTAAAAACGGGAATGCGTGTATCTTTCATAGTGTTTGAGCTAGAGTCTCTAAATTTGGTAGGAAGATAGCTGGTAACGATCTTCAAAAATCTGCATGATCTGTTGTGGAGCCAAGCCCCCTTACTGCTCACAGGGGAGCTAGTACCAAATTTTTTTATAATTGTGAGCTTGAGTCACCAAATTTGGTAGGAAGATAGCAATTGACATCAAACTAAGATCTGCGTCAAAAATTTGGATGCCACGCCCACCCATTACTCCCCCCAGCCCCAATTTCTACCCTTTTTACAACTTTGAGCTAGAGTCACCAAAATTGGTAGGAAGTTAGCAATTGACATCAAACTAAGATCTGAGTCAAAAATTTGGATGCCACGCCCACCCATAACTCCTCCAGCCCCCCTTCACACCGTTTTTACAACTTTAAACTAGAGTCACCAAAATTGGTAGAAAGTTAGCAATTGACATCAAACTAAGATCTGCATCAAAAATTTGGATGCCACGCCCACCCATACCGCCCTTGAACACCCCAGACGCCCCAACTTTTCGTTAAAAACGGGAATGCGTGTATCTTTCATAGTGTTTGAGCTAGAGTCTCCAAATTTGGTAGGTAGACAACTGGTAGCGACTGCCAAATATATTTTGGAGCCAGGCCCACCCATACCACCCCCAGCCCCCTTCCCCAACCTTTTACAAACTTTGAGCTAGAGTCAGCAAATTAGGTAGGAAGATAGCTAGTGGCATCCCCATCTGCATCAGAAAATATTTGAGGCAACTTACACCCCTGCTGCATCCGTACCCCTTTGCAATCATTTTTCTTATGACTTTGCTTGTGCGACGCGAAGGCGTCACTGCGCATTTGTTTGGTTTTTGTATTTTCGCTCGCGATCAAACCCTCAGCTTGTGCGACAATCAGGCGCCAGTAGTGGAATGGGTAATGTGTTTTGAATGGGTCAAAGTGCTCCAAAATGTATGAGAGGTACTCACTTACTACCTGCATGGAATATTGTGCGAAAATTATATCCTTCTTCTTCTCTTATTTTGTTTAGGCTGTGGCTCTTCAATTCAGGAATAATTTGAATGATATACCCACCCATAACGGGCCCAGCCCCCCTTCCCCCACCTTTAACAAACTTTGAGCTAGTGTCACCAAATCTGGAAGGAAGATAGCTGAAACTGTTGCTGCTATATATATTCTTGATCAGCATCAACAGCCATATGCAATATGAAAATCATACCCAATCGGTCACATGTGACGTCACGCAAAACATCTTTTTATGAGCAATGCGCTATCGGTATTTTTTTTTATCATGATTTCGGCTCACTCACATGTATGCGCGCGCTCTGCAAGTCAAAAAAAGAGCGTAGTATTGCTGCCTTTTTCGCACGCACTGAATCAAAGCAAAACATATCTAAGAGGCTGCAGTTAAGTGAATTGCATAGTCTAAACTCACACGTACTTTAGCCTTTAGCTTTGATAGAGAGTGAAAGTAATTGAGCAACAACAGAGGAGCATGATCGGAGCGAGATTTCAAATTATCTAATAATCATAAGAGCAACGCGCGCGCTCTGTTTAGTTTTAAGCGGCTCTTTGAGTTTAGGACGAAGAGCGTGGTTCACACGTACGACGCAGGCATGCATAGATTTGTATACAAACTTATGTAAACGGCCTTTGCTTGTTTGAAATTGTATATTATTAATGTAAGTGTGTTACGTTTTGTCTAAGTTATATTAGCAGCAGGTAGGCAAATCCACCCCCACAACATATGTATTTTGGTGTGCAAAATTTTTCTAGACGCACCAAGTTTTGTTCTGTAGGTGTTGTTTTTTAAAATCAACGACACCAACAAAAAGTAGCAGTGCGGGCCCAACAACAACACTAACAACAAAACAACGCTCCTTGAGTCGTAAATCAACTGTCAAAGGCACACAAATTTGAGAAAACAAAAACAATGTGCACTGTGCGAAAAAATACATGTACATAAAATTATGAAAATTATTTTCAAGCGCATTGTTCACTTATATGTGACTGCAATTATTCATTAAGAAGCGGAAATCCGTTTCTTTTTTGCAAGTGTACGAACCTTTTTTTTATGACTTTGCTTGAGCGACAAGAAGGCGTCACTGCGCATTTGTTTTGTTTTTGTATTCTCGCTCTCGATCAAACTCTCAGCTTGTGCGGCAATCAGGCGGCAGTAGTGGAATGGGTAATGTGTTTTGTGTTTGGAGTGGGTAAAAGTGCTCCAAAATGTATGGGAGGTACTCGAAGGAGTTGTCAAAAATAAAACTCCTTTCTTAGGTCTCACTTATTACCTGCATGGAAAATTGTGTGAAAATTTCAGCCTTCTAGCTCTTTTCGTTTAGAATTTGTACACTACGTGAATCAGGACAAACTCTTTTATATATATAGATAAACTATTTTATTTAAACATGTTTTATAAACAAAAGCTTGGAGTGTTACCTGTTTTTTTTACCGGCTAAAAGTATAACCGAACAGCTAAATATAATTAAAAAAAATTGAAATAATTTATTAACAAAATAAACCAATTTATAAAATTATCATAATAAAAAGTAAATTAGCACTATAAAAATAGTAGAAATCAATGCAGGATATAGGATTTTCCTAGCACTTGACTAATAATCAAAACAGATATATATAAAAAAAAATTAATGAGTGTTCGAACTCACTAACGATGTGTTAACAATTGCAAAATTAATTTACTTTTTGTTTTCCTTTTGACCGCCACCAGCAGAACAACAAAGCCCGCACATGCATACGCATAAATACGCACAGACACACACAAACACTTACAAACAAACATAACGAACTTCTTTAATAAGTGAATGATGGTGTGGGATACCCTACCTAGTTCATTTGCTATATTAATTGATTAATTAATTAATATTATTAAACTATTTTTAGTAATTTCTCAATTGTTTGCTAAGCGCCAACTTATTCTTATTAAGTATGCAATTATTGCATATATATAATATCCACAGTAGCACTTATATAATATTAGGGTACATAACATTCTTCATTCGTCAGTTCATTTTCTTATTACAGAAGTCCGCTATGTTTGTCTGTAAGTGTGTGTGTGTGTGTTGTGTCTGTGCATTCACGAAGAAGCAAAACAGAATTGCCTTGGACGAATGATGATTGCTGCATACCCTAACTAGCTTATTTGCTATATTTATCAATAAATCAATTAATATTATTAAACTATTTTAGTAGTTTCGCAATTGTTTGCTAAGCGCCAACTTATACTAATAAAAGTATGCATTTATAGCAAATATATTATTGAAGTACACGTCCTCAATAACACTTATAATTTATTAGGGTATTCAACAGTCATCATTCTCTTTGCTTAACAGCTGCATGCCCGGGCTGGGGCGCTCTGCCGCTGCACAAAGCACTAATACCATCATACTTATTTTGAGCAGAGAAAAAATTTTTACAACAAACACATACTATTTGCTATACAAACGCTTCATAACGCGTAACACTTTTTTTGAAAGCGTCGACGCTGATCATGTGTGAGTTAACGCGGTGTGAGGTTTGCATGTATTGTACCGAGATAGTTGCGCTACCCGCGCCTATAGATGTTAACACATCAAAAAGGTTAGAAAGGGATGGCGCTACACATTTAAATGCCAAGCCTATAGAATTGGATGATAGTATTCATCTTAATGATGAAGGGGACCAATCAATTAACATGCCCATCTGCGTTTCATAGACGCTCGTGTATAAAAACCTATGAGGGGCGTGGCTTATTAAATTAGTATAAGGTGGATCACTTTTCCCCTCTAACACTTTCTCCCTCTAACACTTTCCTCTCTCCAACACATTCTCCCTCTATCATTTCCCCCTCTTACACCTTCTCACTCTAACACATTGCCCCTCTATCCTTTCCCAACTTACACCTTCCCCCTTTAACACCTTCAACTCCACATAAGCCGCATGAATGTTGTTCTTGTTGTTGCTCTTGACAAAATCAATGCATGTTGTGGCTTGCTTGCAGGTGGTAAAAGACAACGCACGTGCAAACAGATGCACACTTGATCGTGTGAACACAGATTTTCACAACCATTAAGATCAATGTTTATGGCTTGCTTCTCAAAGAGGAGCACACTTGACTCTAACACAGATTGGTTTAATAGCCAAAACTGATCGTGTGAACACTGATTTTCGCAACCATTAAGATCAATATTTATCAGGGACCGTAAATAAGAGTTATGGGATTGAAAAAAATCAAAGCGACATATAGGGATAAGGTTGATGCGAAAACGACCAAATACTTTGTTTTATAGCTGGGAATTCAAAAATGGAATAAACTTTTATTTTCAATTTATATAAATAAATTAACCAATAACTCTTATTTTTCGACCTAAATTAAAAAATATTTATATAATTATTAAATTTCAATTTTTTATTAAAAATTGTGAAATAACACTTATTTTTCAATCTTTATTATAAAAAAAAAAAAATAAAAGCTGATTATCAATTTTTATTTTAAAAATAAAAAATAAGAGTTATTTTTCAATTTTTATTTTAAAAGTTGAAAATAAAGATTGATTTTAAATATCTTTTGAACCAAGCAACATAGCACAAATGTTGACATGTATTCATGATCTGCACTCAAATACCTTTCCATTGATATACTATAACTTGTTCTTCAAGGATCAAATTTATATGTTGTCTTTATAAGACAAAGGAAGAGAGAAAACGCTTTGTGGCTACGTATGTGAAATAAAACAAGTGGAAACGTTGCAGTCGGGCGCAACCGACTGCGATATACTCGATACCAGTATTAAAACCGGTAAAAAGAGGCCTTTTTGCAAAGGGGGACGGATGCAGCCGGGGTGTACGCTGCATCAAAGATTGTCTGATACAGATGGGGATGCCACCAGCTATCTTCCTGCTAAATTTGGTGACTCTAGCTCAAAGTTTGTTAAGGGTAGGGGAAGGGGGCTGGGGCCGTTTTTGGTGGGCGTGAATCCAAATTTTTGATGCAGATCTTTGTGGAATGCCAATTGCAATATTCCTACCAAATTTGGTGACTCTAGCTCAAAGTTTTTAAAAGTTGGGGAAGGGGGGCTTGGGGTAGGCGTGGCGCCAAGATATCTTTGGGGGTCACTACCAGTTATCTTCCTACCAAGTTTGGAGACTCTAGCTCAAACACTATGAAAGATACACGCATTCCCGCTTTTAACGAAAAGTTGGGGCGGCTGAGGTGGGCAAGGGCGGTATGGGTGGGCGTGGCATCCAAAGTTTTGATGCAGTTTTTTGGGGATCGTCATCACCTATCTTGGCGTAAAATTTGGTGGCTGTAGCTCAAAAACTGAGGTAGATATAGGCGTTTCTGATTTCAAACTGCGGGGGGGCTGGGGGCGGAATGGGTGGGCGTGGCCCCAAAATTTTTGATGCAATTTTTTTGAAAATGCCAGTAGCTATCTTCCTACCAAATTTGGTAGCTCTAGCTCAAAGTTTTTAAAAGTTGGGGAAGGGGGGCCTGGGGTAGGCGTGGCGCCAAGATATCTTTGGGGGTCACTACCAGTTATCTTCCTACCAAGTTTGGAGACTCTAGCTCAAACACCATGAAAGATACACGCATTTCCGCTTTTAACGAAAAGTTGGGGCGGCTGAGGTGGGCAAGGGCGGTATGGGTGGGTGCGGCATCCAAAGTTTTGATGCAGTTTTTTGGGGATCGTCATCACTTATCTTGGCGTAAAATTTGGTGGCTGTAGCTCAAAAACTGAGGTAGATATAGGCGTTTCTGATTTCAAACTGCGGGGGGCTGGGGGCGGAATGGGTGGGCGTGGCCCCAAAATTTTTAATGCAGATCTTTGGGGATCGTGACCAGTTATCTTCCTACCGATTTTGGAGACTGGAGCTCAAACACCATGAAAGATACACGCATTCCCGTTTTTAACGAAAATTTGGGGCGGCTGGGGTTGGCAAGGGCGGTATGGCTGGGCGTGGCATCCAAAGTTTTGATGCAGTTTTTTGGGGATCGTCATCACCTATCTTGGCGTAAAATTTGGTGGCTGTAGCTCAAAAACTGAGGTAGATATAGGCGTTTCTGATTTCAAACTGCGGGGGGCTGGGGGCGGAATGGGTGGGCGTGGCCCCAAAATTTTTGATGCAATTTTTTCGGGGATGCCAGTAGTTATCTTCCTACCGAATTTGGTAGCTCTAACTGTCAGGGTGTGCGGAAACGGTGGATTTATCGATTTTGAGTTATCGAATTTATCGATTTGCCAGCCTCCCAGTTATCGTATAACCCCAATCTTGACACTTTATCTGTCCCGGCCATAGATAAAGACATTTGCAAAGTTTCAAGTCTCTAGCTTGAAGGGTGTGGAAAAAAGTTGCGTTCATACAGACAGACAGACGGACAGACGGACAGACACCATGACGGACATTGCACAAACCCAATATACTCTTTACCTTCGGTATCGAGTATAAAAATCCATGACGAAGAGAGGCTAGAGGCTTGATAAGCTAATAAGCTCCTTACTTGTTATACCATTGGTATTTGTGCGTGCGCTCGCTCCAATTTCTCTCTTTTGCTTTTTGTTAACCCCCCGCACCCCTCATATTCTACCTGTTGCCTACAAAGTGGCTGCAGAAAACGTTTGACTTGCTTATTTTCGGTCGCTTGGACCGTTTTCGTTTGTTTGTTCACATTTCGCTTAGAGTGCGTGTGTGTGTTCAGCAAGCAAGCGTTTTGTTGCGTACATAGTTGCAGTGCGTGTGCGAGGGTAGCTCACAAAAATTGCCGAACTTTTTTCTGTGTTTTTTAAAGGTAGTTTTTCGTCAGCTTAATTATGTCTGAGTCAGATAAACTGGCACTCGATAAGCCAGCAGTATCCAAGACTGCTGCTAAGTTAGCATTATGTTTACAGAAGTTTGATAAGGTCTGTGCTGATATTGAGCGCATGCAAACAGCCTTTAGGTCGAGACAAATGTCATCTGACAAAACAGAGTTAGCATGTCGATTAGAAATGTTAGATGGATATATTGAAAAAGCTATGAATTTACAGGCAGAGTTGGACAGTTTAAACCCAACCAACGATAGCAGAGGGCCGTTAGAAGATTTGTGTGTAATAACAAAGGCGTTGTTTATGAATGCAATTAAACCACAATTCAACACACAAGTACAACATGACTGCTCAATGAATTCGAGCCAGCGATCACAGCTGCCGAAAATGCGTTTACCAAAATTTAGTGGTAAACATTCGGAGTTTAGGAATTTTATGTGTCTTTTCGAGAGTCTTGTGGATGACGATGTGTCATTAACAAACGTTGAAAAATTTAATCATTTAATATCATGTTTGTCAGATGAAGCATTGGGTGTTGTTAAGCCGTATCAGCTAACAGATTGCAATTACCCGAAGGCCCTTACTAGTCTAAAGTCAGTTTATGACAAGAAATGTCTAATATTTTTTGATACAGTTGCTCAGTTATTCGATTTGCCAAGCATGACAAAACCATCTGCGTCGAGTTTAAGATCGATGATAGATACAGTGTCTGCTATATATTCATCGCTGTCGTCTTTGGGTGACGACAAAGACATTTCAAATGCACTTATTATTCATATGGTCATGTCAAAAGTAGACCATAAAACAAAATCTCGTTTTGAGGAGCAGCTGGATTATGATAAGCTGCTATCATGGGAAGATTGTGCTAAGCAGTTGAATAGGAGGTACCAATATTTAGCTGCAGAGGAGTCAACTCGTGACAAATCAAAGGTGCGCAATGAAGTGAGAAAGCCTCAGCAAAAATCTTCATTTGCCTGTGCTAGCCCAGGGCAAAAGTCGTCGTCTGCATGCACTTATTGCAAGTCTGCAGACCATAACATATATTCTTGTCCGTCATTTAGTGCCATTTCCGTTATGCTAAAATTTGAGTACGTTAAAACTCAAAAGATGTGTCTAAATTGTTTGACCGTGGGATACATAGTTGCAAACTGCAAGGCGTCGAAGTGTCGAGTTTGTTCAAAGCCTCATCATTCTTTGCTTCATAGGTATAATGCACCAGTACAAGGTGAGGCAGCTGCACTTCAAGCTTCAACTTCTGAGGCATATGTTGGTCACATGCGTAATGCGGATCAAGTCGTTCTTGCTACTGCTGTCGTAAATATAAAAGATAGATTCGGACAGTTGCATCCAGCACGAGTGTTGCTCGACAGTGGCTCTCAGATAAATTTGATGTCTGAGAGCATGGCACAGAGGTTACGTCTTAAACGTGAGCCAAATTCCCTTGCTATCTCAATGGTAGGTGGTGCAACCACTGATAGCAAAAATAAGGTTTGTGCATCGTTTCAATCTCGTTTGAACGCCCATACATTTTCCGCTGAGTGCTGGGTACTAAAGACGATATCCACATCTCAGCCTGGACAGGCTCTGTCCATATTGAATTGGAAGATTCCAAAGAATATTAAGTTGGCAGAACCCGAGTTTTACAAGCCAGCTAAGGTTGATGTGATATTGTTTTATGGATTATTGTGCGTTGGGCAAATAAAATTACATTCCGAGCTGCCGATCATGCAAAAAACATTGCTCGGCTGGATCGTAGCGGGAAAATATACTGGTCAAGTGCCTCGGCAACAGTATAGCAGTAGTTCAGTAGCTCAAGCTTCTATTTGTTCTCTCGACTCATTAGTAAATCGTTTTTGGGAAATGGACCAATGTCCAATCGAGTCGAAGGCTGTTCGCCAAACAGCTGAACAGCAGGCCTGTGAGTTGCACTTTAAACAAAACGTGCAGCGGTTATCTTCCGGTCGATTTCAAGTCAATCTTCCCTTTAAGACCGATCCCAAGGCTCTTGGCCTGTCCTTTCAAACTGCTGTGTATACGGGGTGGGCTGGCCTCTTCTGATTACGCTGCGGTGATACGACTCCGTCGCACTTGTAAAAAATCGTGGGTGTTGAAAGACTTAAGACTTGGTGTATTTTTCACGTTTGTACGCCTTCGCGGGTTTATTCAGAGTATGTATGTACATGTTTAGAGAATACCTTAAAACTAGCCTTAATGTTACATGTTGCCAACGTGTGGTGAGTTTTCGACCACTGCAGAGAGAGGAATATAGAAAACGGCAACTCCTTGTTCACTGCCTGCTTTTAGGCATGAACATACCGCCCCCCTTGCAGCGTCATTTATTTATTTTATTTATTTATTGTCAGCTAAGAGCAGCTGACATTAAAATGAAATCAAAATTAATTTAAATTAAAAAATAGTTAAAATAATTAAATTAAGTATAATATAGAATTATATAAAAATCTGAAAATAAATTTAGGTAAAAAATAATTAAAAGTTAACGTTAAGGCTCTGGGAAATTCAATAAAAAATTTAGTAGTCCAACATTTGTTGCGTGGATTGGGGAAAACCCAGAAAAACCCAATCAGACCAGTGTTAGATTAGTAGTTAGTGGTTACGATTAGATAAAGCAAAAAGGATCGATCTTTTTAGTACTGGAATTGAGGCCTCCAAGGAGACAAGAGAATAAAGTTTGTTATAGTCAGAACATATAACACGAAATGGTTCGTGAGTTAAATAGTTGCTCAAGCAACGATCAAGGCTAAGGGGTAAAAAGTTACGTGAAGATCTAATTGGTACATTTAATTTAATTCGACTCAAAAGAACTGATGAGTCGATTTCACCATTAAGTAGGTTAGTAACAAATAATACTCCATGCATAGTTCTACGGTTTAACAGGGAGGGAAGATTAATCAAAAGGAGTCTACTTGAGTAAGAGGGTAAGTCAACTCCAGGAACCCAGTTAAAACTTCTAAGGGCAAAGAGAAGAAATTTCTTCTGCACAGATTCAATTCTATCCTGGTGAATCGAGTATTGTGGGGACCACACACAAGATCCATACTCCAGGATGGGACGTACTAGGGATGTATAAAGCGTTTTAGTGGTATAGGGATCATTAAACTCTTTCGACCACCGCTTGATGAAGCCAATGACACTAATGGCCTTATTGACCATAAACGAAATATGAGAGTCAAACTTTAATTTAGGATCAAGAATAATGCCTAAATCTTTAATTTCAAACACGCGGTCAAGTGGTGAAGCATCAAGCAAGTAGTGAGCAGTATGAGGGGTACTTCTACAAAAAGACATGACTTTACATTTAGAACAATTTAAATTGAGTAAATTAAAACGACACCAGGCCGACAATGCACCCAAATCCGACTGTAGCAAGTTACAAAGAGAAGCATCATTGTAGGTTAAACATAGTTTTACATCATCAGCAAACATATATACATACGAGTTAGTAATAACATCTGGGAGATCGTTAATAAACAAATTGAATAGCAAAGGACCAAGGTGGCTACCTTGGGGAACACCAGAGGTAACATAAATAGGTTTAGATACAGACGATTTAAAAACAACTTTTTGTGTTCGACCACACAAGTACTCCGAAAGCCACAATAAGAGTTTTGATGGAAATCCAATAATATTTAATTTTTGAAGCAACAGAGAATGACTAACAGAATCAAATGCCTTACTAAAATCGGTGTAAACAACGTCAGTTTGCATTTTTTCCTGAAACCCTTTGATAACAAGCGAAGTGAATTCAAGAAGGTTAGTGGTAGTAGATCTACGCCTAACAAAACCGTGTTGATAAGGCGATAAAATCGAACTACATGTGTGTTGCAATTGAGAACATATAATTTTTTCAAAGACTTTAGGAATGGCGGACAACTTGGATATACCCCTATAATTTTTAACGTTAGACTTCGATGAATTTTTATGAAGTGGAATGATAAAAGATTCCTTCCATATAGCAGGAAACACAGTTGAGTCAACCGACAAGTTAAATAATTTATGTAAGGGTTTACAAAGTGTATCCGCACAGTATTTAAGTATACAACCTGGCACTCCATCAGGACCAGGCAAGTAGCCGGGCTTGATAGAGTTAAGGTCACTTAGGAGCGTACACTCATTTATAACTGGGACATTTATGCAATTTGACGTTTGAACTTGAAAAGGATAGGAATTACTGCAACTATATAAACTCGATGAGTATACCGATTGAAAATACTCAGCAAAAAGATCGGCGACTGCCTGATCAGAACTTGCTTTCGTATTATCCAGGTAAACCGAGGATGGCAAGCAAGAAGATTTACGTTTTGAATTTACAAATTTATAAAACTGTTTAGGATCACGTGAAAAGTTTAATCTACAACGATTAAGATAATTATTATAACAAGATGTGTTGACAGAAAGAAAATTAGATTTTGCTATTAAATACGAAGACAAATCTATAGTAGATCCCGATTTTTTAAATTTTTTATAAGTTCTTGACTTCACGTTTTTCAATTTTGATAGTTCCCTCGTAAACCAAGGTGGTTTATTATCACTTGAAGAACAAGTGAGGGGAACACAGATATCCAAAAGCGAATTCAAGGTCCCATAAAATATGGCAATAGCAGTTTTTATATCACTACAAGAATAAAGGTGAGACCAATTAGTATGTTGAAGAAGATAATTTAATTTAGTAAAGTTAGTTTTACGAAAACAACGGGTTTTCAAAGAACTTATAGATGGTGGATAAGAGTTAAGAATTTCAAAGGATAGTTCTAAGGTTGGATGGTAGGTATCTTCCGGAAGCACCAAAGGGGGTACTCTACAAACATTACTACAATCCGTATCAGACACAAATATTAAATCCAACAATCTACCACTACAGTTATGCACCCAGTTAACTTGCGATAGGCCTAACTCCAGTAGGCCATCGATAAAATCATCAGAAGTGACTGGTGTTGCCGCCGAAGATGTGTCATTCACAGACCATACAACATGCGGCAGATTAAAATCACCAACCACTATCAGATTATCCATATCTGTCAACAATGACGAAACAAGTTGCAGGGCACTCAAATGGGTTGAGTAAATGTTAATATCAGAATGAGGAGGAATATAAGAACAAGTAACATAAAGTGAACGACCACTAAGTAATAATTTAACACATAAAAACTCCAAGTCCGGAAAATCATGAAAATGAATCTGTTCAGAGGAAATACAAGAATCAACAGCAATGAGAACGCCGCCCCCCTTGCGGGAGGCACGATCACATCTGTACAAGTTATACTTAGAAGGAAAAACGGTTTAGTCGGAAATATCGGGTTTTAACCAGGTTTCTGTGAATGCAATTATTTGTGAATCAAACGATAAACTGTTAACATATAATTTAGCAAGTTTAGTGTTGAGGCCTCTAACGTTTTGATAGGCCAAACTAATTACGTTTGTTAGTTTTTTGCCACCGAGGTAGAGGCAACAGGGAGGCCAACATCCGGTGCGCTACTGATCCTAACACCATTATTGTTATTACTTCGCCTATTTACATACTCTTTCACGACGAGCTGTGGCGGCCAAAACTTTTCAGAACAAATGGTTGAGAAAAGTTCAGGTGGAACACCCAACTTGAAAAAAGATATACTTCGGCTCAGTTTGAATTTAAACTTTTCCACAAAAATACGTGGAGAATCAATTTTACTCTTAATGTAGGCACTTACATCATCCGATGAAGTATCGGATGCTAGCCTAGACACGAAAATAAATTTATTAAGAGGCACAACAACAAGAGGCTTGTGAGCCCCAGTTACACCTGCATTGGGATCAATAGGCGCACAGTCTGTTGAACCGATTTCATGCAAAGGATCAGAATAATGGTTATTAGTAATAGGTCTAGCCGGCGAATTATGGGCTAGCCGTAGGTAGATTAATGCTGGGTACCAGAAGGGGCTTTGTGGGCAGGATATGTGGAATAGTAGGCGGATTAGGACCCGAAGTCTTTTTACGCTTCGGTGATTCAGTCGTAACCTTGCCATTTTTGAAATTTGTCTCAAGCTCTATGAAAGAATTATGCAGTGCATTAAATGCAACTTGCATAGCTTTGAAGCCTACCTGAGTCTGCCTCATGAATTTAGAATTTTCTTTTACCACCTCATTACAGGACTCACAATACCATTTAAGGCCTGTGTCTGCCAATAGGCAGTCCCTAATTTTGGCAGTAAAGCCGACACATTTCATGTGAATCATGTTGTCGCACAATCCACAAAGAATAAAATCTTGATTGGTTGTTCCAACCAATTTGCAATTTTTGCTGCAGAAAACAAGCATTATAAAATATGTAAATTACTTTTTAGAAAATCGATATGCGAGAACAAAACAAGGTAGAGTGCAAGTAGCAAATAGCACTACACAACGGTAAAAATCAAGAGAGCACTTGAGTGAGAGAGCGTAAGCGCGTAGGCAGATAAAACCGCAATTACGTCGGGTAAGAGCGGACAAAGCGGGAGAGGTGCTGGAGAGCGAGAGCGAGATCAAGAAAATAGACAAGCTGTTTGTTGTTAGTAAACACAGAATATGTGAAACACAAAATATATGAAACCGCAAATATATTAGTGTATGTATGTACGTATGTTCGTATTTTTTGTTTTTAAGCACTGCAGCGTCAATGCGACTGCAAATTAAATAAAAATGAATATTAAACAAGCAAATTCAATCAAAGCATACGTAAATACATACAACGTACACCTGCGATCACTGTTAGAGTTGTTTACCAAGATAAACCGAATAAAGCACAGTACACAAACACAAGAAAATAAAAGATTATTGAGAGCACTCAAAAACACAACCGTCACCAACGAAAGACAATGACAATGACGAAAAAGAAAAGAATAATAATTATATACAAAAAGAATGGAATTCCGCTACGGAGCCCATGCTTCTATTGGTGGGCGCATGAGCCGGACAACATCCAGCCGAACACCGTGTTTTGCGCCAACGGACCTCCTTGACTCGGAATCACCCCCGACAGGATGATCTCTGAATAGATGTCAGCCCCCAACACCAGGCTACTCGTGATTGACCGGAACCAGCGGTCGTCTGCCAAAGTAATATTCGCCGTGTTGGCGCAATGCTGCTCCGCTATGTCCTTGATGGGGGTAAGGATTTTGGTTGGCATCGCCTGAAGAATGACCTCCTTCTGGAAGTCGGAGGAGCGCGACTTGATCACGGCCGTGCACGCTCTGTCGTTACCGACCCGAGTGACGGAAAGCCCGAGGGCCTTTGCCAAGGGCGTGTCGATACGACTGAGCGGACAGCACGGGTCGACTACAGCTCGCATGTCGAATATCTTGGACCCCGTGTCAAGTCTCACAATCGCTGTCGGCAGCACTGTTGTCCGTTGCCGCTCCATGATTGACGAAAGCGACAACGGTCGTACCGAAGGTGATGGAGACGGTGAAACGGAAGGCTGTGGGGAGCCTGGTCGAGCCCGGGGTGCCGGTCGTGTGGGTGCCAACGAGCGTGGCTGTGCCTCGTGCATGTGTAGGAGGGTGTGGTGGTCGCCCTGGCACACGTGGCATCGGTCATTACGACGGCACGTCGCTCCCGAGTGCTGGTGAGCGAGGCATTTTGGGCAGTATTTGTTAATGAGTACGGCCCGTAATCTTTTTTCGGCCGCCAAACGCATGAAACGCTGGCATTTCCGCAACGCGTGAATACCGCGGCCCACGCGGCATCAGAACGATGCCGTTCCCTTTGGGCCCTTCTTGAATTGTACCTTCTGGGGTGCCATCCTGCTGCGTAATGAAAAAAGAACGAGACGGAAATTAGACATGGTAGGATTAGAAGATATTTTTCGACTGGTTTCCAGTCTCTGCGGGAAGCAATATCAGCTTCGCTATTGGACGCTTAATGACGCCTCGGGCAGTCAAGACGTCGACTACTCTGACTTTGAGATCGACGCCAGGATATGTATTCTGGATACGCCCTAGACGCCATTCATTCGATGGGAGATTATCCTCTTTGATTATGACCAAATCATTCTGTTGAAGATCTCGGGATGGCGACTGCCATTTATTACTTTTGTGGAGTTCCTTGAGGTATTCCTCTTTCCACCTCAGACAGAAATGTTGATGAAGGGACTTCAGACGCTGCCAGCGATTCAAAATAGATGATGCGTCTGCGCCAATTTCTGGATCAGGGTTGGATAGGAGTGGACCACCGACAAGGAAGTGACCCGGGCTTAATGCCAGCAGGTCGGTCGGGTCTTCGAACATTGGTCTAATTGGACGTGAGTTCAGGCACGCCTCTTCTTTGGAGAGCAGAGTTGAGAACTCCTCGAAGGTATGCTTGAACGTGGCCGTGGATTTGTAAAAGAGAGTTTTAAAACTCTTCACTCCGGCTTCCCATAAGCCACCCATGTGTGGGGCACTAGGAGGGTTGAAATGCCAAGATAAGTTCCGGTAGCTATATTTGGAGAGGACGAGATTCTTTGTAGCCTCAAGAAACTCAAGCGACAGGACCTTGGCAGCTCCGACAAATGTTTTCCCATTATCGGAGTGCATTGTCGCTGGACACCCACAGCCTTGCTATAAACCTAGCGAATGCTGCCAAGAACTTTTCGGTCGTGAGGTCCGAAGTAGCTTCCAAGTGGATCGCTTTGGTGCTAAAACACACAAAGACGCACACGTACCCCTTGGTTATTAGACATGCTCGGCCTGTATAATTTTTAATATCAAAGGGGCCGGCAAAGTCAACACCGGTGTGTGTGAAAGGGCGCGAAAAGTCAGTACGCTGAACTGGTAGCTCCCCCATGAGTTGGGTCTGAAGCCGTTTGCGATGGATTATGCAAACCTTGCAGGAATTTATAGTGGATTTGACCAACACTTTGAGCTTTGGGATCCAGTATCTTGCTCGGATAAGGCGCATCATCAGCTGATTGCCCCCATGCAACGAGATTTGGTGGGTGAAGCTCACAAGAAGGCGAGAGTACGAACAGGAATAGGGCAGTATGATGGGGTGACGCTCATCATAACTAAGAGTCTCGCTGGAACGGATGCGCCCACAGGCCCGAATAACTCCGTGTTTGTCTAAAAACGGGTTAAGATTAAGAAGACTGCTGGAACGCGGGACTGGTTTCCGTTGGAGAAATCCCTTATACTCTTCCGGAAACTCAGTTCTTTGCGCGAGACTGACCAGTTTCTCTTGAGCTTTGGAGAGCTCCTTGTGATGCAAATCTGCTGAGCATGGATCTGCGCTTCCCTTACAGCGCGCTATAAAACGTAGTACATAGGCAAACACGCGTATAGCCTTTTCGAACTTGGAAAATCGTTCGAGAAAGCTGAATGCGGAACTAGCGGTCGCCACATTGACCTTGATCGGACGCTGTTCCAGTTCAGTCTCGAGAGGGAATTCTATGGAGGCTAGCCACTGCTGTTGCGCACCTTGCAACCATTCTGGCCTGTGCCACCACAGTGAGCTGCCAAGTAATTCAACTGCTGACACTCCTCTGCTCGCGAGGTCAGCCGGGTTGGACTCGGATCGTACGTGGCGCCACTGCTTGGAATCTGTGGCCTGAGTAATTCTGGTTACCCTGTTCGCCACAAAGGTTGACCACGCACATGGAGGCTTATTTAGCCATGCCAAAACTAATGTCGAGTCAGTCCAGTAGTAACACTCGCACTCTTTAAGCGGAAGTGTTGGAATCACTGCAGCTGAATATTCGGCTAACAATACAGCTCCGCACAATTCGAGTCGTGGGATGGACACCGTTTTTGTGGGAGCAACTCGAGTTTTTGCGGTAAGGAGGTGGACAGCGATTTTGTCCCTAGCTTCCGTGCGAACATAAAGCGCAGCGCCATATGCATGCTGAGAGGCATCACAGAACCCATGAATTTGTAGCCGGAGCTTTGGCCGGGTCTCTACCCATCGTGGAATGCGAACCTCTCCGAGGCTCGCAAAGTGGTCGAGGAATTCGTGCCA
Organism: Scaptomyza graminum; assembly: GCA_018901835.1. Taxonomy (NCBI): domain Eukaryota; kingdom Metazoa; phylum Arthropoda; class Insecta; order Diptera; family Drosophilidae; genus Scaptomyza; species Scaptomyza graminum. Next base: position 43,985 of record JAEIFL010000275.1, on the reverse strand, counting down.
CTTCGAAATAAGGTCATCGGGTAGCGGATCATCCCATCCTAGTTCCCTGAGCCATGTTTCTTGCATGAATATCTTTGCTCGGACAATGACTGGTGCCAACCACCCAGCGGGATCGAAAAGCTTCGCAATCTGCGAGAGAACTTCTCGTTTCGAAATAAGTGATTTCGTCGGCAACTGGGAAGGTGAAAAGAAGAACTCATCAGAGTCTGCTTTCCATCGAATGCCAAGGCTTCTTCTATCTCGAGGAAGTCGGATCTAAGGCGGTACCGCTCTGGGATGACTTTGAGCAAGTCCTTTTTATTAGAAGGCCACTTTCTTAGTGGAAACCCTGCGGATTCAAGTGCATTAGAAAGTTCGGATATGCATTGCACTGCACAACTCTTAGAGTGAGCGCCTGCTAGCACATCATCAACATACATATAATTGGATATACACTTGGCCCTCGCTTAACACGGGGGTTACGTTCCTAGAAAACCTCGTGTTAAGCGAAATCGTGTTAAGCGAAACATGGATTCAGTACAAAACAAGGGGTTACGTTCCTGAAATTCAAATTTGGCAACAGAATTTTATTTTCATTTTTAAATTTAATGTCGTTATATTTAAGTCTCATATATTTGTTCAAAATTAACCAAAAGTTACTTATTTATATGCCTTTCAAAATTAAAAGTTGGTATTAAATTAAAAAAGTTACTTCATATAAATAATTAACAGGTTAAACTTTTTAAAAACTCAAAAATGTTAAATGCTAAAGAAGATCATATGTTTCATTTATACATAGGTTAAGCCGTTTTGTTTCAACATGTTTTCTTTTTTGGTGGCTCCTTATCGAAAAAATCAGTCATTTTCGATTGTTTGGTGGCATTTAAAGCTTCTTTATAGCACTCCTTATAAGGCAAAAGTATTTTTTCCAACTCTCTCTTAAACTTAAGTCGTCGTTCGATGACCGGATCTGAATTTAAAAATCACGATTCCAAGCTGCTAGCATATGAGAATCCTTCTTATCTATCGTTAAACAAATTGGATCGGTTTCTTCAGAGCTGCCGTCATCTGATTTCGAATTTTTTGCTCCATTATTCATTACATATGATACAAGCACAAAGAAAATAACGCATCAATTAAAAGAAAAAAAAAAAAAGGGATATTTTGCAATCGTGTAAGAACGAGGTTTTCAGCGTGTTTAAAGAGGAAAGGGAGCAAATTTGTAACCGTGTAAGACCGAGTTCGTGCTAAAAGAGTCCGTGTTAAGCGAGGGCCAAGTGTAATGTCACTTGCTAGGGGATAGCGACACTGCACATCTAAAGCTAGTTTCTGCAGTTCCCTGATCGCTAGGAATGGGGCACAGTTCACTCCAAAGGTGACTGTGTTCAGCTCGAAATCTCGGAGCTCATTGTCCTTTGTTTGGAAAAGGATTCTTTGGTATGGAGTGTGTTTGGGATCCACCAGGATTTGTCTATACATTTTGGTAATGTCTGCGTTAAACACGTACTCAAAGAATCGCCATTTTAGAATCTGCATAGTCAGATCCGATTGGAGAACGGGTCCCGGATGTAGGACGTCGTTGAGACTTTTGCCGTTTGTAGAGGGACTGGAGGCGTTAAACACAACGCGAAGCTTTGTAGTGGTGCTATCTGGCTTATAGACAGCATGGTGCGGGAGATAGAAGTTGCCTGAGCCGTTTGTAGGAGGGACTGGTCTCATATGACCAAGGTCCGAATACTCCTGAAAGACCTTATCGTACTGCTCTTTGAGGGATGCGTTCTTATTCAAGCGATTCTCATTGCGAAGGAGCTGAGCCAATGCGATAGATCTTGAATGACCTGAGTTGATGGATTCAGGATTCTTAAAAGGGAGGGTGACAACATATCTCCCACCTTCGTTTCTCGTGATTGTCTGCTGAAACAACTTCTCACAAACTGCATCGGACTCCTTAATCAGTTTGACTGGGATATCCTCCACCTCCCTAAATTTCGTGAGAAGTTTTTCTAACCTAACTTCTTGGCTATGCGAAATTCGAGTGCAGAACGACGAAATGTTTTTTGAGCCAGTGTTGGAAACAGGACCCGTGATGGTCCAACCAAAAATCATTTCCTGGCCTAACAGGGTACCACAAATATTGGTATAGGACCCCTTAAGCAGTATTGAGGGAAGAACATCAGCTCCCAATAGGACATCTATCTGGGAACTCTTATAAAAGGTGGGGTCTGCCAGTTGTATATCAGGAAAACCTTCCAAAGAACTTTGTGGAATTGCGTAGGAGGGCAGATTTCCTGCCAACTTTGGAAGTACGTAGGCCGAAGTTTCAATCTGAATTCTTGGCTTAATTGGAGAGCCAATATGGAAATGGCATAAACGTTGAGGTTGAGCTGAAACAGCTCCATTGAGCCCCGAAACCTGAGCGTCAACGGACTGATACTGGGGTCGTATCAAGTTGAATAGCCGTTCAGAAATGAAGGTTGCTTCTGAACCAGAGTCTACCAATGCACGAGCTGTATATTTTGTTCCCAAAGAACATACTTGGATTATAGCCGTGCCGAGGAGAACGCTATGTGTGCTTGCCGAGAAATAATTTTGGACCGTCGTTTGTGGGTGGGAAGTGGACTGTAAATTGACTGGAGTGTCCAAAACTGTCCCAGAACCACCTGTTTGGCAATTCGTCGGACGATGAAGAAGAGTGTTATGACGCCCCTTGCAAGTATGGCAATTATGCGCACAAGTGCAATCTTTGAGGTGGTGACCCCTGGCGAAACAATTTAAACACAGCTTATGCTGCTTCACAGTGTCGGATTGTTCCTGGACAGACATTTGTAAAAACTTTGGGCACGTACGGATTGGATGATTTTCTTTCGCGCAAAGTTTGCAAGTCTGAATTTTGGCAGTGACTTTGGCTTCAAAGGAGTTCACTCTTTTGGAAGGGGGTTCCTTTTTAGTAACCTTAACTGACAGCTGAGGAGCTACATGGGGCCGTACATCTTCTATTGCTTCTAAGGTTCGGTACCGCTCTAAAAGGAAATTATTCAACTCACCCCAAGTCGGAATATCTGCCGTACTATGTATAGACTGTTCCCACAGTGATAGTGTGAGTTTCGGAAGCTTCGAGGAACACATAAAAACGAGGAGACAATCCCAATTCTCAGTGGAGATATTGGAGAGTTCTAAAGCCGACAGGCACCCTTGGATAGTGCTCTGTAAATCCTTTAATGCGTCTGCAGACTCGAGAGAAATGGGTTTTACATTAAACAGAATCCGAAGTTGACTGTTAACTAACAGTCTCTTGTTTTCAACCCTGTTGACGAGTGCTTGCCATGCTGACGCAAAACCCTTATTCGTCAGGGGGGATTTGGACACGATAGCCTTAGCATCGCCACTTGTCTTTGAATTTAAATGGAATAGTTTTTCGACTGGGGTAAGACTTGGATTGTTGATATACACCGCTGTGAAAATGTCCCGGAACGTAGGCCATTTCAAATAGTCTCCGGAAAAGACTTCGGTGTCAACAGGCGGTAATCGGCAGCCTCTCGGCTGATAGGAAAGATTCGGACTCGGAATTGGTATCGTAGCGTTCTCAATTTGCTCGCTAAGCATGGATGCACAACGCTCGTACGCCCCATAGCAATGGTCATATTTCGAATGTAGGATTTCGGTGTCGGTAACTGTGTCCCGCAGATTCGGAGAGCGCTCTTGAACAGCGCTCGAATTCCTGCTCGACCTTTTCCCACAAGGTCCGAATCTGTTCTTGTCTAACTTTGAGCGTGTGCAGTGACACGTCGGAATTGGAGGCGAAGTTAGACTCAAATTGTTTTAGACGATCGGTCACGGAAATGAATGTGGTTAAGGTAAACATACTCTGCATTTTTAGTTTCTAGATCTAGTAATTAGCGGCGGAACTGTAACTGGACACTTTGCAGATGTGGACGCTACGAATTTAGTTGGATCAGAACTAGATCTTTTATGGAGCCCGGACGGAACGGCAAGAAGATTATTTTTATCTTTGGCACTGTCACTTTGCATGCTAGGATTTTATGCAGCCAGAATAAAATAGCTTTTTATTTTTTCTCGGACGACGTACATATAAAATCAAAGATACAGTAAAGTTTGGAAGAGTGGAGTGGAACGACCAAAGAATGAATAATTAATAATAATTATTTAATACAAGGTCAGCAAAACGGACAAAAAATACTAATTTTAATAATCACGAATTATGTATATTATTATAATAATTATTATTGCATATGGAGTATTCAATTATCTTGCGATCGATAAAAAAAAAAAACATAAATCACGAACATATAAAAATACGTGAAAGTCGGATGCTGAACGCAGCTTCAATGCTAAACGATAGTATTTGTGTGAGTGCGTGGATATCTATAACTGATCGTGACGATAGTTTTGTTTGTACATACATACATATGTAGTGAACAAAGAACTTGCAATGTTTGTGTTATTATTACGAATAAATGTGACAAAAATAGTGTTTAATTATGTTAATGAGTTATGTAATTGTATTTTGTGATCGGCCGCCTTGTTGAAATGTGTATATTTATTTATCTCTTTGTGTTGTGGCGGCCAGAATATTATTTAGTTATATTTTGTTCTTGTTGGTTATGTGCATGTGCAAGTCCAGTGTTTATTGGAAATCAATTATAATGGACAAAAAATATTTAACAAGTAGTAGTTTGGAGTTTTATATACTATGTTGTTAAATATAAATAAATATGTCGGCATTGCGTGTTGAAATATATATGTCGTACGCTTTGCTCTAGCCGACAGCTGTTTGTATGTTTGTATGTGTTAGATGAATTTTTTTTTGGTAAATTTTATATGTTTAAAATAATATGTGCGTATATACATATGTTTGTACCAATAAGTACAACTTGTGGCTTCGTAATGTTTGGAACTTGTAAAAGTATTTAATTCTTATCAATCTGTGCGTGTTTTTATTAACATATGACTTGCATATGTCGGCCGCTATGTATGTATGTACGCTTGAGCTGCGGTCAAGTGCCGGCATATGCTTGTGGATATGTATGTACGTATGTATGAAGTTTGCAGTTTGTGTTGTTAAAAAAAATATATTTTGCCACTTAAGACAATTGAGGATTAACAATAAAAATATTTAAATACTGTATAATATTACGTATGTATGGAAATTATTGTGGTTATGGAAAAGATTACCGAAATACATACATACATATAAATGTACAAACATATAAGTGTAGTGATATAGGAGAAACACGAATTAAGAAAAATAAATAATTGAGCTTCATCAAGAAAAAACTGAAATAAACTTGTGTTTTTTATTTGGAACTAGTGAAACTTCTCAATTTTTCAGAAAATAAACTTTTCACCAATATGTACAAGGCTATGCACTTTTCTTTACATAGTATGCAAATGCAAATATGGCGGCTGAATTTTTTCGGACGCGGTGGAAAAAATTATATATGAATATAATTAATGGACTTGCCCTTTATGTGGGCATTAATAAGTTGAACGGAGTGTTCTGATAGGTAAGTACCAGCACGATAAGTAAAATATTTCTTGCGGAGAAGTTGCCACTTGGCAAAGTGCATAAATATGGAGGAAATATTACTTATCTGTGCTTTTTGGGTTACGAAGAAATCCAACGATGCTTGCTGATTTGCTGGTTTATCCAGATCCGGCTCGAAGGACCAATGGTTTACGGGGTGGGCTGGCTTCTTCTGATTACGCTGCGGTGATACGACTCGGTCGCACTTGTAAAAAATTGTGGGTGTTGAAAGACTTGTATGGTGTATTTTTCACGTTTGTACGCCTTCGCGGGTTTATTCAGAGTATGTATGTACATGTTTAGAAAGAAAGAAAGGCGTTTTTTGCAACTTGAGCGCAAACTGTCAAGGGATAACACCCTTAGAAATATGTATCATGACTTCATGAAAGAATATTTGGATTTGGGACATATGTCCATTCTGAAGTCTGCTCCTCCAGAACAGCATTACTACATTCCTTATCAATGCGTTCTGCGACCTGAAAGCACCTCAACCAAACTTCGAGTTGTTTTTGATGCTTCTAGCAAAACATCAACAGCAGTTTCGCTAAATGAAACACTCATGGTTGGGCCAACTATTCAGAGAGAGTTGTATTCAACGTTGGTGAACTTTCGGTTGAACAAATATGCCGTAACTGCCGACATTTCAAAAATGTATAGGCAGATAAATGTTTCTGAGCAAGACCGAGACTTTCAACTTGTCTTGTGGCGAGAAAGCACATCGCAACGTATACAGGCATACAGGTTGAATACTGTTACATATGGTACAGCGTCAGCACCCTTTTTGGCTGTACGTTGTTTGTTTGAACTAGCAAATATATACGCACAATCTCATCCAATTGGTGCGGATGTGATTCGCAATTGTTTTTATGTCGACGATATGCTGGCAGGTGCAGATACTTTAAAGGAATTGGACACCATTTTGCAGCCAGGTTAGTGACATGTTGTCCAAAGGAGGATTTCCACTGGCCAAATGGGCTTCTAATTGCCAGAATCGATCTGGTGAAAGAAACGCCAGTGGAGAACTTAGTATCAAAATTGATGAGCAAAGCTCGGTAAAGACGCTTGGAATGCGTTGGGCACCTCAAGAGGATGTGTTTAAATATCATCTTGACGTGGATAGTTTTGCCTCCTTAAAACCAACAAAACGTAATATTTTATCAATAGCCTCTCGTTTGTTCGACCCTCTTGGCTTATTGTGTCCAAGATGTTGGCGTTTCTTTGCTCACGGCGAAATCTAGGGTAGCTCCGCTTCATGTTAAAACAATACCCCGGTTAGAGTTGTGTGCAGCACTTTTGCTGGCCAAACTTTGGCAACAAGTGTCGAGCATATTGACCAAATTCACGATAGAAAGCGTGAATTGCTGGTGAGATTCGCAGGTTGCATTATATTGGTTGGAGCGTGATTCGGGTACATTGGGTACATTTGTCGCGAATCGAGTTGCAGAAGCTCAAGAGTTGTCAACTGGAGTCGTGTGGCGTCACGTTCCAACGGATTCTAATCCAGCAGACTTGGTTTCAAGAGGAACCGATATTAACGAGATTGTGAGTTCCTTGTGGTTCAATGGACCAAGTTTTTTAAAGGCAGAAAGGGATCGATGGCCTCTACTGCATCAGTTCGAGATAGCTTCAGAAGTTAAAACTTCTGAGGATAAAAAAAGTGCAGTTGTGTGTGCATTAGGGGTATCTGAGGCTAAATCTAATTGCATTTTGCTACTGATTGGCCGACAATCGAAATTCTCTAAGCTGGTCCGAATAGTGGCTTATGTGCTTCGATTTTGTTTCAAGCAACTTAGAGGTGATTCCCTCGTTGTATCTGCTTCAGAAAGAAAAATTGGATTCTTGAAACTGATTGCAGTTGTGCAACGCACAACATACAGCGGTGAATTCAAATTGTTAAGGAAATCGGCAGTATTAGCCCCAATGCTGCAATCGTTAAATCCATTCATCCACGAAGCTGAGGAAAATGGTATTAAATTTGAATTAATTCGAGTAGGAGGGCGTTTGCTGCATGGCCCCATCTCATATGATGCTAAATTCCCTTTGTTGTTACCAAAGCGTGCTGAATTCGTCAGCCTTTTTATCAGGTATTTGCACATTAGGCACTACCACGCTGGTGCAAAGGTTCTTGTTGGATTGCTAAGGCAGCAAGTTTGGGTGGTCAATGCTCGCAGTGCATGTACGGCAATTGTTAGAAGCTGCGTACACTGTTTTCGCTATAAGCCAAAATTATTGGGGCAAATAATGGGAAATCTGCCAGCAGATCGCCTTCGTGAAGGTCGTCCATTTAAGGTATCTGGCGTAGATTTCTGTGGGCCTTTTTATGTAAGCTACAGGATTAGAGGTAGACCACCAGTTAAAATGTACGTTGCCGTTTTTGTTTGTTCGCCTCAAAGGCAGTCCACTTGGAACTGGTTACAGATCTGTCCACTGATTCTTTTTTAAATGTTTTTAAAAGGTTCATTGGGAGACGAGGGCTGCCGGAAACGATGTACAGCGACAACGCGACAAATTTTGTCGGAGCGAGCAACGTGCTGATGGAGTTGCAAGCAGCGTTTCACCGGAGCAAGGGAAAGCTGCAGGAGTACGCAGCGGAGCGAGCTGTGCAGTGGAAGTTTATCCCTCCGAGGGCACCACACTTTGGCGGGCTGTGGGAAGCAGCAGTAAAAGCTGCCAAACACAGGCTGGTTCGAGGGGCAGGCGACGCCAAGCTGACGCCGGACGAGTTGTGCACGCATCTGGTGGAGGTCGAAGCGTTGCTCAACTCCAGGCCACTCGTGGCAGACACCAGCGATCCCAACGACGGGGAACCAATAACTCCGGGGCACTTACTCATAGGCCAGCCTTTGTTGGGGCTGCCAATCGGATCCACGCCCGAGGAGCCCAACAACAAGCGCGTACCCGCAGACTTAAAGCGGTGGCGACAGTTGTGGGGGCTTAAACTGAGCTTCTGGCGCAAGTGGTCCAAGGACTACCTGCTCAGCCTGCAGCAGCGCGCCCAGTGGAGCTAAGGCGAGGCCAATCTGGTCGAAGGGGCGGTCGTTCTCGTGCACGACGACAACACCCCCCCGCAACGGTGGATCACCGGGCGCGTGACACGCGCAATCGTGGGAGAGGACGGCAAGGTGCGGGTGGCCGAAGTCAGAACGCCGGCCGGCGTTATTAAACGGCCGGTGCACAAACTGGCACCGCTGCCTATCGAGGAGTGTTGAAGACCGGAGCTCGTCAACGGGGCCGGAATGTTGAAGCAGAGTTAAACTGAATTTGTCACTATTAATAGATTGCATTGTTAGTTGTAAGTTAGTTAAGAGAAATTGAAGTATGTACTCTTAGTTGTAGTCGTCTTACGAGCCGATCGGCAATTGCCGACGGCGAATTCACTCAAGTGCGGCCGCTTGTGGCTTTCGCACACTATTGTTAGGCTAAGCTATTTTAATTGTCGTCAACCATTTGAAGTCACCACATTAAAGCGAAATTCTAACAAAAAACCGCGTCTTATTATATTGTAATATATTTAATTTCTAAAAACGCTTAGATTTTTCACATATGTAGGAAAAGCCTGTCTTAAGTCTATGCTAGACCACTGTTAAGTTAACATTAACAGTAAACATGAAGTGAATTATAAACTCAAGACAAGCCAGAAATCATGGTTCTGAGTCAATTAGATACACAAGAATTCTGGCATCAACATCCGCCCCCCCTTGCAGTATTGCAAAAGGAATCATTGGCCACAAGTCCCGACAGAATCCAGCCAAATACGAAATGCTGGGCCATTGGATAGTTATTGGTGCTCGGGATACACATCCGCCCCGAGCGCCACGCACACCGTTAAGGGATGAAACCAGCGTTCGTCGGCCAGAACAATGCTCTTAAAATGCTCAGCATCAGCGATGATAGGCCTGATTGGCGTACGAATGCCAAAATCATGATCCACATGGAAAATGACTTCACGGCGGAAATCGGTCATCCTTGATCGCAGGAGAGCCGTGCAGACACCTTCCGCACCAACACGGGTGACGGATAGCCCAAGAGCCGTTGCCAGAGATGTGTTGATACGGCTGGTGGAGCTGCACGGGTCGATCATTACCCGGACATCGAAAATCTTCGGCCCAGTGTCAAGCTTGACAACGGCTGTCGGCAGGACGCTCACAGCATTGTGCTGCAGTATGGAAGTCAGCGATGTTTGGATGGACTCAGGAAGTGCTGGCGACGGTTGGCGACGGTTGGCGACGAAGCTTTGGTGACCGCTTGGGGGGGGTGGGGGGGGGGGTCTAGTGGCCCGAGGCGAAGCTGATCGTTCACGCCCTGTGGATTTGCGAATGTTTCTGCGGGCTTCGCGGATGTGCAGCAGGGTGTGGTGGTCCTTGCAAGTGCCAGCGCTGCGGCAGGATTGCCCGGAGTGCTGGTGAGCCAGGCAGTTGGGACAGTACTTATTGATAAGAACCTCTCGGAGACGTTTCTCAGCGGTGAGTCGTAAAAAACGGTGGCATTTCCTTAAAGGATGCAATCCTCGGCAAATCCTGCACCGAAAGGAGTTTGTGCCGATGGGGCGGTCGTACTGCGTGAACTTGTGCGACGGCATCTAGTCGCTAGAAGAAAAATTCCGGAAATGAAAAGAATCATATAAGTATGTGTCTGGTTGTATGAAATTGACAGATAACATAGAGTTTGTTTGGACAACACAGGACGCTTGGTCACACGGTGTGGAGATTTGGGAGAGGACCTCCTGCTTTGTGTAGGAGTCTTGTGGAGGAGTCTCAACAAGTTGATGAGCACTTTGTGGAACATCTTGAAGAATATGTGAAGGGCGAACAGCGCTTTTAAAGCAATTAGTGGAAATAACATGACCTCCAGGTTTGTCATTATGTCTGCTTAACGTATGGGCAATATGTCCATAATGACCAGGCTGGTTGCCTAACTCATGAGCCTGCTTGCAACCGACTTTGCGACTGGACTCACATACGAGGTCGTTTTTCTTGATCAGCGACGCTGGTGCCGATTTTGCAGTTGGTAGTGCGGTGAATAGATGTGCTTCCTGCGTTGGAGCTTGGGAGATGCTTAGGTTTCGGGTCTGCGGCACTGGAACATCCTCCACCTCCCAAAATTTGGAAATGCGATGGTCTAGATGCATCCCTTCGTTGGTCGAAATTCTTGCGGAGAAAGATGAAATTGACTTCGGCACAATCTTTGAAAGTGGGCCGGTGACAATCCAGCCAAAAATGGTTTCTTGCCCAAGGAGCGAACCGCAAAGGTTAGGGAGAGCCGCTTTAAATGACAGACGGAAGGATATCCGCGCCAATAAGAACGTCAATCGATGAACTCTGATGGAAAGTTGGATCGGCCAGCTCAATGGCTGGGAGGTTCCTCAGGGAACTTTTCGGAACCGATATGGCTGGCAAGTTGCAGGCCAACTGAGGAAGAACGAACGCAGAAGCTTCTATATGAAGTCTTGCTTTCGTAGGAGCGCCTATTGTAAAATGGCATAAATTTTGAGCTAGGGCTGCAACTGTCTGATTTAGCCCAGAAACTTGAGCTTGCACGGATTCGAATGGCAGCTTTATCTGTTGGAATAATCGCTCAGAGATAAATGTAGCCTCTGAGTTTGAATCGATAAGGGCTCGAGCGGTATACGTAGCTCCTCGATGGCATACGTTAATGACCGCCGTGCCGAGTAGGACACTCTGTTCGTTAGCAGGACATTTGCTGCTGGTTGCAGGATAGTGGACTGTATACTGTGGGAATTTGCATTAGAATGTTGATTAGCGGACTGTATAGTGGAATTTGAATTGGCATTGGAATGGGAGGAATCTCCCTGAGCAGAATCACCTCGATGCAGAAGAGTGTTGTGGCGACCCTTGCACGTAAAGCAACTGTGCACACTGGTGCACTCTCGTAACTGGTGACCTCTTGCGAAACAGTTAAGGCAGAGTTTTTTCTGCTTGATATAAGCTGCCCGCTCACTAACGGGCATTAGAAGGAAAAAGTACAATACAATCTGCGAACGGAGAGGATGTCTCAATTTCTGAGTGTTCTAGCGCAGTCAAGCATCGCTGGATGGTGCTCTGAAGGTCTTTGATTGCTGCACCAGATTCGGTGCTTACCGAGGAAAGGTTGAAAATAATTTAAGTTGGCTAGTTACCAGCAGCCTCTTATTCTCAAAACGTTCGCAAAGCGCGGTCCACGTAGTTGCAAAGCCATCGTTTGTGACCGGATATTTTGCGATTAGCTCGTTGGCTTCACCATCCTTCTTGGCTCTGAGATGGAATAATTTCTCAACCGGAGTCAACCTTGGATTGTTGACATAAATTGCCGAAAAAAGATCGCGGAACGTTGGCCAGTAAAGGTAGTCTCCATGAAACACCTCTGTGTCACACGGAGGGAGGCGACAGCCCCCGGAGAAGGGCAGAGGAGTGGGTATTCCACCCCTTTCGGATGCGGACGCACCCTTTATTGCCCCTTTCAGGCGTGAAAGACACCTTTCATAAACGGAGTAGCAATGCTGATATTTCGCTTCCATTGCAGAAATATCATCAGTCTTTCCTTCCTGTGTGATTGCTTTGGAGCAGATTTTATACACCGTCTCAATCTTATCCCAAAATACTTGTAGGCGATCACGGCGAATTTCGAAGGTAAAAATATTATCTTCGTCGGATGCGAGAGTTTTGATGTGGGACTCAAACTGGATTAGTTTGTCCGTCACGGAAATAAAATTCGCCAAGGACATGGTTGAATTTTTCTTGGTAGACCTGGTTTTTACCGGACTTCGTTTCGGAACTTTGGACTTTGAATCTTTTTTCGGACTACGTTCCGGAAATTTTGACTTGGAATCTTTATTCGGAAGTGCGCTGGGAAATCGCGATGACGTCGCTGCTGGTGACGCCGATGGATTTTTCTTAACGCGAACGATGGGATTCGGCTTCTTGTCACTTTGTGGAGGTGCCCTGATTGGAATACGAGAAGCTTGCGACCCAGATGGAGCGGACGTAGTGGAATGACGACGCTCAGGTTGGGAAAGTGTAAAATTTGGCTTAAGTTTTGATTTTTTATCGGTCCCTTTTGACCCTGCGGACATGCTATGCTCCTATAATAATGTGTGCCAAATTGCCTTGACCTTTAAGTGGGCCACAACGCCCTCATGCGCTCGCAAGCCCTCAGAATTCCCTTACTATCTAGGAATGAGTTCAAGTGACGGATGTGAGAAAGGATTCTTGCATCCCTTGATAAAACGCAGCATATAGGCGGTAACGCGAAACGCTTTACGACAGTCGGAAAAATTGCTTAGTAAAGCTTCCTTCTACCCCCGATTTGCTAAGTTGCATTTGATAGTGCGCTGCTCTATTGAAGTGTCAGGAATAGGAATAGACGAATTTGGCCACTGATTTGTAGGCACGTTGAGCCATTCTGGCCCATGCCACCACAGAATGCCTTGTGCTCGTACTCCTCTACTCGCAAGATCAGCCGGATTGTGTTCCGATCGGATATGCGACCATTTTGCAGGATCACTGATCTGGGTAATCTTAGCCACTCTATTGGCCACAAAGGTGGTCCACTTACATGAAGGTTTGTTCAACCAAGACAACACGATTGTCGAGTGTGTCCAGTAAAACGTTGTAAAATTGCTGTCTGGAACGTTATGGACCAGCAGGACTGCACCGCAAAGCTGTAAACGAGGCACTGAAAGGGATTTCACCGGAGCCACCCTTGTTTTGGCAGTGGGGAGATGGGTGGTGATTTGGGTTGCAGTTTCGAAGCGGACGTAAACAGATTTGAGATTCGCGAGAGAACCTCCCACTTCGTATAGGAATCTTGGAAGGCAACGTCGGAAGGCATGAAGAAGAATTCATCGGTACGAGCTTGCTATCGTATACCCAAAGTCTTTGCGGTAATTGAACGTAATTGAATTTTCTGAACGGGTAGCCAGCGCTGTCCAAGGCTTTTCCAGTTCCAAAATAGAGGCGATGGCATCTCCTTTTGTGTGATTGCTGGCGAGGATGTCATCGACATAGATGGAGTCGGATATGACCTTGCTTGCGAGAGAATACTGCAAACGTACATCATGCGCGAGTGGCAGAAGAACCTTGAGCGCTTGAAATGGGGCACAGTTCACCCCGAACGTGACGGTGTTCAGCTTGAAGTCACCAATCTCGCCGTCGGCCTTCCGTAAGAGAATTCGTTGGAACGAAGTGTTGCTGATTTCTTCTTTTCTTTCTCGTCGTCTATACACTTCACAATTGTGCAATTATTGCAAATGTATTATTGAACTACATATACACAATACTTATTATTAGAGTATCCAACATTCGTCAGTCGTTCAGTGCAATTCTGGTTTGCTTTTTTTGTGAATACTCATTCACACACACACACGCACTTACAGACTTACATAGTGGACTTCTATAATTAGAGAATGAACTGACGAATGATGAATGTTGGGTACCCTAATAAAATATAAGTGCTATTGTGGATATGTAGTTCAATAAAATATTTGCAATATTTGCATATTTATACTCGATACCGAAGGTAAAGAGTATATTGGGTTTGTGCAATGTCCGTCATGGTGTCTGTCCGTCTGTCCGTCTGTCAGTCTGTCCGTCTGTCCGTCTGTCCGTCTGTATGAACGCAACTTTTTTCCACACCCTTCAAGCTAGAGACTTGAAACTTTGCAAATGTCTTTATCTATGGCCGGGACAGATAAAGTGTCAAGATTGGGGTTCTACGATAACTGGGAGGCTGGCAAATCGATAAATTCGATAACTCAAAATCGATAAATCCACCGTTTCCGCACACCCTTACAGTTAGAGCTACCAAATTTGGTAGGAAGATAGCTACTGGCATCCCCGAAAAAATTGCATCAAAAATTTTGGGGCCACGCCCACCTATTCCGCCCCCAGCCCCCCACAGTTTGAAATCAAAAACGCCTATATCTACCTCAGTTTTTGAGCTACAGCCACCAAATTTTACGCCAAGATAGGTGATGACGATCCCCAAAAAACTGCATCAAAACTTTGGATGCCACGCCCAGCCATACCGCCCTTGCCAACCCCAGCCGCCCCAACTTTTCGTTAAAAACGGGAATGCGTGTATCTTTCATGGTGTTTGAGCTAGAGTCTCCAAACTTGGAAGGAAGATAACTGGTAGTGACCCCCAAAGATATCTTGGCGCCACGCCTACCCCAAGCCCCCCTTCCCCAACTTTTAAAAACTTTGAGCTAGAGCTACCAAATTTGGTAGGAAGATAGCTACTGGCATCCCCGAAAAAATTGCATCAAAAATTTTGGGGCCACGCCCACCCATTCCGCCCCCAGCCCCCCGCAGTTTGAAATCAGAAATGCCTATATCTACCTCAGTTTTTGAGCTACAGCCACCAAATTTTACGCCAAGATAGGTGATGACGATCCCCAAAAAACTGCATCAAAACTTTGGATGCCACGCCCACCCATACCGCCCTTGCCCACCTCAGCCGCCCCAACTTTTCGTTAAAAGCGGGAATGCGTGTATCTTTCATAGTGTTTGAGCGAGAGTCTCCAAACTTGGTAGGAAGATAACTGGTAGTGACCCCCAAAGATATCTTGGCACCCCGCCTGCCCCCAGCCCCCCCTTCCCCAACTTTTTAAAACGTCGCGCGAGGTTGCCTAAATTTGGTAGGAAGATTGCAATTGGCATTCCACAAAGATCTGCATCAAAAATTTGGATCCACGCCCACCAGAAACGCCCGCAGCCTCCTTCCCCTTCCCTTAACAAACTTTGAGCTAGAGTCACCAAATTTAGCAGGAAGATAGCTGGTGGTTTCCCCATCTGTATCAGACAATTTTTGATGCAGCGTACACCCCGGCTGCATCCGTACCCCTTTGCCTCTTTTTACCGGTTTAAATACTGGTATCGAGTATATCGCAGTCGGTTGCGTCCGACTGCAACGTTTCCACTTGTTTTATAAGCATAAGTTAAGAAATTACTAAAAATAATTTAATAAAATTTCATCTTCCAATGTTATTTACGAATCGATTGACAAACTTGTTATTGTAGCAAATAAGCTTCTTGTGCTGCTAAGCAGAGCTGCGTGGCTCGACCGTCTGAGTCGGCTTCTTCTCTGCATCTAAGCGCAAACAAAACAAAAAGAATGTAAGGAAATAGACACACGTACATAAATCATGTATGAGCATGACTTCGTCTTTTACGAAAACTATTCGCTGCCACTACACCAATACCATCATACTTATTGAACTTTAATTGATCAGAATCATATATCTAACCAGTCAGATTTTATTTATTTATAAGTATGTATTCTGAGCACTCAAAGCCGAAAAACTGAAAATATATTTAGGCCAAATATTGATGAAATATTTTTTATTTTTAAATTTATTGTTCATATATATTTTTGAATGACAAGTTTAAATGTGCACGCGTGGACTATTTTTAGTGTAGAACTAATAAATAAATTGCTTTGATACGCTCAGCTTCGTTTAAAAATCATTAAATAACTGTTCATTTTTTGGATCAACAGCTTTGACGCGCCTGCAATCTTCCTCGGGATAGTTTTCAAAGTTTCCTGTATCACCATCATGATGTACATCAGGTAAAATTGGGGGCTGAAAAAAAAAAAAATAAATTTTAGTAAGATTTTTTGTTAATGTGTTGAATTATCGACACCTTTCCATCAATATAAAATTTTTGCCAATAAATGACTGAATGCAAAGTTTTTAGGCCTGCACGTCACTAAGTTCGGTCACTAGCCATATAATGTTCTAGATAGATTTTTCTGTGCTAGCCACATTCAGAATTATGGTTACTCATAGCATCGAAATTAATTTTAAAGTGAGATCGCCGTTAAAATGTGTGTATTGAAAAGAACCTTAAGTTGTCACGGATATTAGCTAGGCTTAACTCTCACGGTGCTGAGAGTTTGGTTTTCGTTCTATACCTATAAAAATCTTGAAATTAAAAATTTTGTGTAGTTGGAAATACTTATGCTTTCAAAATTTTCTGTACAATTAAATGTATCTAAACTTTCAACAGTGGAGTTAAGGAATACTCATGTTTGTTTGTATTATAATTGGTGATAGTATATATTGTCTAATTGCAATAGGTTAGAATTTGCAACCCATATTCTCTATTATCTATATATATTGTTTATGCCAAACAGCTGCATTTCCGCTAACTGCGCAGCACTGGTGCCGCGGCTAGAAAACTCACCACAACCGAGCCTTCTAGCCGATGGCACCCTGCCTTCGCTTTTGCTTAAGCGGCTGTGGTTAGTTGCGATTTACAAGTGTCACATAGAGGTCAAGTTTTAAATAAAGTTGTTAATATTAACCCTGGACGGTCATCGTTATTTTTATAACGTAAAGATCATCGTTCGTCGAATCGACGACATTATATTTAAAAATCCTTTAAAAAAATCCTGTGCATGAAAACTCACAAAGCATGTTAGTTTTGGATTATTTTATTAACATATTTTAAGAAAAAAACGATTTCAAGTCGCTTTCCTTCAGTCCTTTGTTTATAAATACAAATTTAACAGCTCTTCTCCATTTGGCTTGTTTAACAAAACATTAACAAAAAATCATAAAAAATAACAAAATTTAAGCAACATTACTTATTAAAAGTATTTTTTTCTTAAAATTAATGCTTTAAACTAAAATAGGAACACGTTTTAAGGAACATAACTTTTCATTTTGAGCAAGAGGCACAAAGCACAATTTGATGCTCCCCACATAGGTGTTTTCCACATTTTTTGCAGGATGTTTTTGTCATACGTCGCTTAGGGGCAAGGCAAATAGCACAGATTTTGCGTTTTCTTACATTCGTTTCACGATTTTCAGCGTTCTCATCAGTAGCAATTAAATTTTCAATATTTGATCGCAGCGGCGTAGACAATTGTGGTACATCAAGTCTGTCTGCCATATGACTTTTGACTGACACAAAGTTCATCACTCGTCGTTTCGACTACGCATATTTAAAAATTATATACTTACACGCAGCGTATGAAGCCAAATCAACTGCACACAGCAACAACACAACAGCAACTGACGCTACACCAAAAATCAGCACAAAGCAAACAAAGATAAACGAGAAAAACAGCAAAATGTAAACAAGCGTCGTCGAAACGACGACTGATGACCGACCAGGGTTAAAAACCTCATGTGTTTTCAATCGACTAATACAAAGAAGCTATTCTAAATCTACTGCGAAGCCCCCCTACATGTTCATGGTCCTTCGAGCCGGATTTTAAGCATCAGTTGGCATCATCATTTCAGTTTTCGGCAGCAGTAGAAGAAACCAAAAGATAAGTACAAAATACGCAGTAACATAACCATACCATCCGCCATATTTGTTCTATCCGCCAAAGTTTTTTCAAGTGAAAAGGAAAATCATTCCTTTAGTGTTCCGCTGTCTTTATTAGACCACTTAAAACAATAGTCCGAGCGGCTGAACATAATATGCGAAAGTCTGTCTGCGCGATTTAAATAATCTCCTATATGTATGTATGTACATACTTACATACATACCTGCTCGCAGCTAAGCTCCGTTCTGCTTTATACATTTATGCATCCGACATACATACATACATCAAATTAGGTGTGAGTCACTGTAACTACACGCAACATACATATTTACACAAAAAATCGCCACCAGTTGATCGGCACTTTTAAGCGCGCAAGCGTACGTGTATGTACAAATGTATATACAAAAATTCATACAGAACACGAAGCACTCCAACATATTTTATTATATCATACATTCCACACACATATGTATATATATTTTTCATAATACATCACTCCATCATCCATTTAAACAATAATTTAATACACATTTCAACATATTAAAAGCCGCACTTGCAAGTGAATTATTTCCAACACCTGTCAAGTTGCCGGTGCTTTATTACAATCCATAATACATAGTGCAATATAACATAAAAAACCAATATAAAGCAAAACACTGGCCGAGCACACAAAGAGATTAAAATTAATAAAGAACAAATTATCCAAATGCCGGCATAACACACAAATACAACATAAACAAAACATATGCACTTGTAAGCTTTACTAGTTCCGCTCTTTTGAACTAGCAAAGTGTATCGACCCGTTCTGATTCCAGTTCGTTCCAAACGAGTTTAGTATTCCGAATAATCTATAGCTATTCTTTTATAAATCATTCGTATTCCCATTCATCGAGGTTGGATTTTTAAATATTCTTTTAAAATTGTTTGTCTCCGTTCCAATTCTATTTCGTTCCAAGTGAATGAAGTATTCCAAATAATTTATAAATATTCTTTTATAAATTATTATTATCAAGTCCACTAATGCCGACAAGGCCAGAACAAGGACAGAAAAAACAGCTGAACATTCCACCCGTGAAGAGCATAAGAAGAAGTTCACTTCCCTCACCAAATCTTCCAGTGAAGAAACCCTCCAGTGCCGTTACGCCAAAATCCAAGATCGAGACTGCCAAACCACCTATTTCAAGTTTGAAGCAAAGGCAACGGCCACTCGGGCCGCTACCAAACTTAATTGCAAAACAAGCATGGCAATGTCCGATTTCATCTCCGCTTCCGATAAGCTGACCCAATTCGAAACAAGAATCGGTCAACCGGCAACTACAGAACCATCACTTTACACGCTCCAAGTCCGACGCGACCATGTAAAGGTTTTGTGGGAAAAGGTAGAAAAAGAATACGAGACCAGCTCTAGGGCACTTAGCCAAGGTTCCACGAGTAGCGATGCTAAGTCGTTAACATCACCATACGACCATTCCTACTCCGTATACGAGCGGTGTACAGCGCAGTTGTGTGAACAAATTGAAATGCGTAGCTCCATTAATAGGCAATCCACCGTTCCAATAGCGTCTGTTTCTCGGGGCTGAAGTCTCCCGCCTGTAGATACAGAAGTGTTTTTTGGTGACTATTTTAAATGGCCAACCTTGCGAAACCTATTTATGGCTATCTACATTGTCCCATGACGATTTTACCTCCGCATGGCAGGCGTTATATGAGCGTTTCCAAAACAAGAGGCTCCTGGTTAACAGTCAGCTCAAAATCCTTTTTAATTTTCCGCCAGTCAATGCAGAAACCGGTTCCGCCCTGAAAGAGATTTAGACCACCATTCAGAGTTTTCTCACAGCCCTGGAGCATTCCGATGTGTCGACTGATAATTGGGACTGCCTCCTGGTATTCCTATGCTCTTCCAAATTACCAAAGAGCACATTGTCTCTGTGGGAACAGTCCCTTTCAGATAAAGCAGCAATTCCAAGGTGGGAGGATCTAAACAGTTTCCTTGGTGACCGCTATAGGACGCTGAAAGCGATCGAAGATATTTAGCCTAGCTCCAGCGTTCAAACCCATCCTAGGCCTAGCAAGCCTCAAGCGTCGGCTAGGAATGTTCAAACATTCGAGGCTAAGGTACACTCCAAGGGAAAAACTTGCAATGTATGTGGCAAAGAAAACCACCCAATCCGCTTGTGTCCTAAATTCTTACAGATGTCAGTGTCCGAAAGAGCCAACCTCGTGAAACAGCGGAGTTTATGTTGGAATTGTTTTGCAAAGAACCACCAACTGAAAGACTGCACGCATGCTCACAACTGCTTCACGTGCAAGGGCCGCCATAACACGCTTTTTGCATAAAGGCAGCCCTCCTTCAGTGACCGCTAGTTCAGTTCCTCAAACGCAAAATAATAATCAAGTTCAAATACAGTCCAAATACAGTTCGAAACAACCCACCGTTCAAAATTATTTTGCGACTGATACGCGTGGTGTGCTCTTAAGTACTGCTCTGATAAATGTTGTCCATCTGGGCACTAAGTTCACGGCAAGAGCGCTGATAGATTCAGGCTCGGAAGCCACTTTCATTTCAAAGAGATTGTTTGACAAAATCAAAATGCCTTTCCAAAAGGTTGAAATCAATGTTTCAGGGCTCAATCAAGCCGTTGCAGCCCAACCCCGGAAGCTATGCCATTTCCATGTTGGCTCTCCTATAAGGCCTAGACTTCAAATTGAAGTTTCAGCATATGTGCTTCCAGAGTTGTCGGGAAATTTGCCGTCATACTCACTTCCTCCAACCTTACTAAAGGATCTACCAGACTTCCAATTTGCAGATCCTTTATTCTTCCAAAGTTCACAAAAAGATGTGCTTTTAGGGGCGGATATCCTTCCGTCCATTTCCCTGGGTGCTTCTCGTCCTAGTGTCTGTGGCAGTCTTTTGGGGCAAGAGACGGTCTTTGGCTGGATACTCGCCGGCCCGATATCAAAGACCACACCCGATTCAATCTCGTCCTTTTCTACACGCGTTTCTGTGAGTCGCGATTAGAGCATCTTCTCACAAAATTTTGGGAGGTGGAGGATCTACCAACGAGACCGGTTAAAGAGGCTGATTCCTTTTGTGAGAAGAACTTTGTCGAAACGACCACAAGAAATGAGCAGGGCAGATATGTAGTGACGCTTCCATTTCGCGATCAAGGTTACTACAAATTAGGTCACTCGAGATCCATGGCGCTCGCTTAATTTCTAAGGAATGAGAGCCGTCTGAGAGAGACCTATCCCTCAAGGAGCAATATGACTCCGTTATTCAAGAGTATTTGGACTTAGGCCACATGCGGCAAGTCAGTCCGAGCGAAACAAGGACCAATTTCTATTTGCCTCACCATGCAGTTTTCAAACCCGACAGCACCACCACAAAGGTCTGCGTCGTGTTTAACGCTTCCATGATGATGTCCTTCATCCGGGGCCTATTCTGCAGTCCGACTTGACCGTTCAAATTCTTGAGTTTCGTTTCTTTCGATATGTTTTCAATGCTGACATAACTAAAATGTATCGACAGATATTTGTCCATCCAGAACACACCCCTTTCCAGAGAATTCTTTTTCGCGATAATCACGAAAATCTCTGTGACTATGAGTTAAACACAGTCACTTTTGGTGTCAATTGCGCTCCATTTCTTGCCATTCGGGTCTTACAGCAGCTCGCTGTAGATGTAAAGACCGAATATCCGCTTGCAAGTGACATAATAGACAATTACATGTTTGTCGATGATGTTCTGGCCGGAGCCCATTCCAAGCAACAAGCCGTAGTAGCCATTTCGGAACTACGATCCGCTCTCGAAAGCGCTGGGTTTCCTATCCGGAAATGGACATCGAATTCGAAAGAAGTTTTGAGTGACATCCCAAAGGATCACCTATTGTGCGCAGATTTCTTGGAAATTGAGGATGCGAGTACAGCGAAGACTTTAGGTATCCGTTGGCAAGCCACCACAGATGAATTCTTTTTTACTCCAGCTCCTCTACCTTCAAAGGAGAGTTTCACTAAGCGAGAAGTCCTTTCTCAGACAGCGAAGCTGTTTGATCCCGCTGGATGGCTTGCACCTTTCATTGTTCGTGCCAAAATCTTTATTCAAGAGATTTGGCTCCAAGATCTCGGATGGGATGAATCATTGCCTACCGATCTTGTCCAAAAATGGCAGAATTTCCTCCAAACGTATCCAGATGTCAGTGGAATTCAAATTCCGAGATGGATCACCTTCCATGATCGATCCAAGCTTGAATTTCATGGGTTTTGTGACGCGTCGCAGCGTGCTTATGGCGCCGCTTTGTACGCTCGTGTTGAGGATCACAATGGTGTGTCGGTGTTCCTTGTCACTGCCAAAACTAGAGTGGCTCCAGTCAAAACCATATCCTGCCTCGATTAGAACTGTGCGGAGCTGTACTTTTGTCAGTATTGGCGTCAGTACTGCTTCCACAGTTACCTGCCAATAAGTATGACACATATATTGGACAGATTCCACCATTGTGCTGGTATGGTTGAGCAAACCTTCTTGCAACTGGACCACGTTTGTGGCTAACAGAGTGGCAAAAATCACGCAGTCCGTTGACATCAGAAAATGGTCTTATGTGTGCTCCGAGCAAAACCCAGCGGATTTCGCTAGTAGGGGCGTTTCATCCAATGAGCTGATCAACAGTACCTTGTGGTGGAAGGGCCCAGAGCGGTTGTCTCAGCCCAGAGACCAGTGGCCAACTCCAGTCGAAATCGCGAATGACATCACTGTCGAACAACGTGCAGTCAAATGCAATATGACACAGAAGCCCGCATCTTTCGATTTCCTTGATCGCTTTTCTAGTTTCCATAGAGCACTCCGAGTCATGGCCTTCATCCTCAGGTTCATTCGGCGCAGCAGGGGAAAAGCGGTTTCCTTCCCAAATGAGCTTAGCAGCAAGGAATTGAGCGACTCCCAAGAAAGGCTGACAATCCTCACGCAGCAATCAGGGTATTCCCAAGAACACTGCTTTCTTCTCCAAAAGAAGCGGATTCCAAGGTCAAGCAGCATCTTAAACCTGAATCCATATCTTGACCAAAAGGGAGTTATTAGAGCATGTGGAAGACTGGGTCATTCCGAAGCTCTGACATACGACGAGCGCCATCCGATTCTCCTTCCATATGAAGTCAGATTTTCGCGCCTTTTGGTGCAATTTTCCCATCGTATATCGCTTCATGGTGGGAACCAACTAACCATGCGCCTTGTCCGGTCCAAATACTGGATTCCAAAGCTCAAGAACCTAATCAAATCCGTGATTAGCGTCTGTAAGGTTTGCGTGATTCACCGCAAAAAACTCCAATCCAAACTTATGGGAGACCTGCCCGTTGATAGAGCCACTTTCTCCAGGCCATTCACTCACACGGGTATGGATTTCGCGGGCCTCTTTGACATACAAAATTATACAGGCAGGGCCTGCCTTATAACTAAGGGGTACGTGTGCGTTTTTGTATGTTTTAGTACAAGAGCGATCCATCTTGAAGCTACCAGTGATTTAACGTCCGAAAAGTTTCTTGCGGCCTTCTCAAGATTTGCATCCCGACGCGGTTGCCCGCGTCACTTATACTCCGACTTTGTTGGAGCTTCAAGAATAATGTCACGAGATTCCGTAGAAGTCTCCAAAACCGCCATCTTGGCAAACTACACCCAAACCGGCCTATCCTAGCATTTTAATCCGCCGAGTGCACTGCACATGGGAGGGCTCTGGGAAGCAGGGGTTAAAATCATCAAGGCCCTGTTCTACAAATCCACGTCGGCCACAAAGTACACGTTTGAAGAACTCTCTACGCTCTTATCCAAGGTTGAAGCGTGTCTTAATTCCAGGCCCATCTCACCTATGTCAGAGGATCCTAACGATCTTCTAGCGCTTACCCCTGGTCATTTCCTCACGGGTGGCCCTCTTCTTTCTTTATCCGAGCCAGAAATCGACGAATAGGCATCGTCTATCATTAACCGATGGCAACGTTTGAAGGCGTTAAATCAGCAATTTTGCAAACGCTGGAAAGAAGAATATCTAAAGGAGCTCCACAAGCGGAACAAATGGCAGTTCCCGACACGGGATCTTCAAATTGCCGACATGGTTATCATAAAGGAAGATAATCTCCCCACCAAAGAGTGGCGGCTAGGTCGTGTCAGGCTCACCTATCCTGGTTCGGACAATAAAGTCCGAGTGGTGGACGTCCTCACCAGTCAAGGAGTTGTAAAGCGACCAGCTGCTAAATTACTCCTACTCCCGATGGACACATCCGTTCCCAGCTCCTAACGCGTTTCCTCGTATTCCCCATCTCTGTCTAGCGTCCATGGTGAGAATTCGAGTACATTTTCTCTTTCTTATCTTTTTTTCCTCATTACACAGAATGGCACCAAGAAAGGCACATATGTTGGAGTCACGGCGGGCACGTGGGGTGCAATCCTTTCGCTGCCGTGTTTGCAGTGGAATCCATCCACTGCGAAAATGCAAAAGATTTCTGCGGCTGCCGGGCGACAAACGGCTTCGGGCCGTGCTCATAAACAAATATTGAGCAAACTGTTTAGCCCATCAGCATTCCGGAGACACGTGCAGGAGCAAAGACAAATGTCGGAAGTGCAAGGGGGACCACCACACGCTGCTCCACCTTTCCGAGTCACCCCGACCAGCGGCATCCATTCCCAGTACCCCATCCGCAATCCAGCGTTGCTTGTCAGTATCCAGGGAGCGAATCGCCACACCAACGGAGAGTCCCCAGCCGGCGATGTCAACGTCGTTGGTATCGCTGCTAGATTTCAAATGGATCACGCTCCTGCCCACCGTCTCCCTCTTTCTTAACAACGGAACGACATCGTTCGAGCTGGCCGCGCTCGTGGACCCGTGTAGTCCGATAAGCCGCATCGGCGCTTCACTGGCAAAATGCTTTGATCTTTCCGTCACCAGCGTCGGTGCGGATGAGGCCTGCACGGTGTTCCTCCTCAACAAAGCAGCCACCTTCATGAGGGAGGAGGTCTTAAATGTAGAAAAGGGCGCCGACATGTTAACGCCAGCTAAAACGATCCCAAAGAGCGTCCAGGCACACTTCGCCGACATTGTGCCATCTGACGTAACTTGGTTTCGTCCAAAGCCTGTGTCCCTGGTGCTAGGAGCTGACCTATACCAGGAGCTCTTAGTACCAGGACTCATTCCCGGCCAGAGTGGCCTTCCGGTAGCACAAAAAACCATATTTGGTTGGATGCTCTCGGGATCGTGTCCGGCTTAATTCCAGCGTTCATCCCGGCATAATTTCCGATCCCCCTTCCGTCTCAATTTTGCAATCCTTGCAAAGGGGGGGAGTATGTTTATGCCAAACAGCTGAATTTCCGCTAACTGCGCAGCACTGCTGCCGCGGCTAGAAAACTCACCACAAGCCGAGCCTTCTAGCCGATGGCACCCTGCCTTCGCTTTTGCTTAAGCGGCTATGGTTAGTTGCGATTTACAAGTGTCACAAAGAGGTCAAGTATTAAATAAAGTTGTGAATTTAATATTAAAAACCTCATGTGTTTTCAATCGACTAATACAAAGAAGCTATTAACATAACCATACGATCCGCCATATTTGTTCCGCCAAAATTTTTTCAAGTGAAAAGGAAAATCATTCCTTTAGTGTTCCGCTGTCTTTATTAGACCACTTAAAACAATAGTCCGAGCGGCTGAACATAATATGCGAAAGTCTGTCTGCGCGATTTAAATAATCTCCTATATGTATGTATGTACAAACTTACATACATACCTGCTCGCAGCTAAGCTCCGTTCTGCTTTATACATTTATGCATCCGACATACATACATACATCAAATTAGGTGTGAGTCACTGTAACTACACGCAACATACATATTTACACAAAAAATCGCCACCAGTTGATCGGCACTTTTAAGCGCGCAAGCGTACGTGTATGTACAAATGTATATACAAAATTTCATACAGAACACGAAGCACTCCAACATATTTTATTATATCATACATTCCACACACATATGTATATATATTTTTCATAATACATCACTCCATCATCCATTTAAACAATAATTTAATACACATTTCAACATATTAAAAGCCGCACTTGCAAGTGAATTATTTCCAACACCTGTCAAGTTGCCGGTGCTTTATTACAATCCATAATACATAGTGCAATATAACATAAAAAACCAATATAAAGCAAAACACTGGCCGAGCACACAAAGAGATTAAAATTAATAAAGAACAAATTATCCAAATGCCGGCATAACACACAAATACAACATAAACAAAACATATGCACTTGTAAGCTTTACTAGTTCCGCTCTTTTGAACTAGCAAAGTGTATCGACCCGTTCTGATTCCAGTTCGTTCCAAACGAGTTTAGTATTCCGAATAATCTATAGCTATTCTTTTATAAATCATTCGTATTCCCATTCATCGAGGTTGGATTTTTAAATATTCTTTTAAAATTGTTTGTCTCCGTTCCAATTCTATTTCGTTCCAAGTGAATGAAGTATTCCAAATAATTTATAAATATTCTTTTATAAATTATTATTATCAAGTCCACTAATGCCGACAAGGCCAGATCAAGGAGAGAAAAAACAGCTGAACATTCCACCCGTGAAGAGCATAAGAAGAAGTTCACTTCCCTCACCAAATCTTCCAGTGAAGAAACCCTCCAGTGCCGTTACGCCAAAATCCAAGATCGAGACTGCCAAACCACCTATTTCAAGTTTGAAGCAAAGGCAACGGCCACTCGGGCCGCTACCAAACTTAATTGCAAAACAAGCATGGCAATGTCCGATTTCATCTCCGCTTCCGATAAGCTGACCCAATTCGAAACAAGAATTGGTCAACCGGCAACTACAGAACCATCACTTTACACGCTCCAAGTCCGACGCGACCATGTAAAGGTTTTGTGGGAAAAGGTAGAAAAAGAATACGAGACCAGCTCTAGGGCACTTAGCCAAGGTTCCACGAGTAGCGATGCTAAGTCGTTAACATCACCATACGACCATTCCTACTCCGTATACGAGCGGTGTACAGCGCAGTTGTGTGAACAAATTGAAATGCGTAGCTCCATTAATAGGCAATCCACCGTTCCAATAGCGTCTGTTTCTCGGGGCTGTAGTCTCCCGCCTGTAGATACAGAAGTGTTTTTTGGTGACTATTTTAAATGGCCAACCTTGCGAAACTTATTAACGGCTATCTACATTGTCCCATGACGATTTTACCTCCGCATGGCAGGCGTTATATGAGCGTTTCCAAAACAAGAGGCTCCTGGTTAACAGTCAGCTCAAAATCCTTTTTAATTTTCCGCCAGTCAATGCAGAAACCGGTTCCGCCCTGAAAGAGATTTAGACCACCATTCAGAGTTTTCTCACAGCCCTGGAGCATTCCGATGTGTCGACTGATAATTGGAACTGCCTTACTTACCAAAGAGCACATTGTCTCTGTGGGAACAGTCCCTTTCAGATAAAGCAGCAATTCCAAGGTGGGAGGATCTAAACAGTTTCCTTGGTGAGCGCTATAGGACGCTGGAAGCGATCGAAGATATTTAGCCTAGCTCCAGCGTTCAAACCCATCCTAGGCCTAGCAAGCCTCAAGCGTCGGCTAGGAATGTTCAAACATTCGAGGCTAAGGTACACTCCAAGGGAAAAACTTGCAATGTATGTGGCAAAGAAAACCACCCAATCCGCTTGTGTCCTAAATTCTTACAGATGTCAGTGTCCGAAAGAGCCAACCTCGTGAAACAGCGGAGTTTATGTTGGAATTGTTTTGCAAAGAACCACCAACTGAAAGACTGCACGCATGCTCACAACTGCTTCACGTGCAAGGGCCGCCATAACACGCTTTTGCATAAAGGCAGCCCTCCTTCAGTGACCGCTAGTTCAGTTCCTCAAACGCAAAATAATAATCAAGTTCAAATACAGTCCAAATACAGTTCGAAACAACCCACCGTTCAAAATTATTTTGCGACTGATACGCGTGGTGTGCTCTTAAGTACTGCTCTGATAAATGTTGTCCATCTGGGCACTAAGTTCACGGCAAGAGCGCTGATAGATTCAGGCTCGGAAGCCACTTTCATTTCAAAGAGATTGTTTGACAAAATCAAAATGCCTTTCCAAAAGGTTGAAATCAATGTTTCAGGGCTCAATCAAGCCGTTGCAGCCCAACCCCGGAAGCTATGCCATTTCCATGTTGGCTCTCCTATAAGGCCTAGACTTCAAATTGAAGTTTCAGCATATGTGCTTCCAGAGTTGTCGGGAAATTTGCCGTCATACTCACTTCCTCCAACCTTACTAAAGGATCTACCAGACTTCCAATTTGCAGATCCTTTATTCTTCCAAAGTTCACAAAAAAGATGTGCTTTTAGGGGCGGATATCCTTCCGTCCATTTCCCTGGATGCTTCTCGTCCTAGTGTCTGTGGCAGTCTTTTGGGGCAAGAGACGGTCTTTGGCTGGATACTCGCCGGCCCGATATCAAAGACCACACCCGATTCAATCTCGTCCTTTTCTACACGCGTTTCTGTGAGTCGCGATTAGAGCATCTTCTCACAAAATTTTGGGAGGTGGAGGATCTACCAACGAGACCGGTTAAAGAGGCTGATTCCTTTTGTGAGAAGAACTTTGTCGAAACGACCACAAGAAATGAGCAGGGCAGATATGTAGTGACGCTTCCATTTCGCGATCAAGGTTACTACAAATTAGGTCACTCGAGATCCATGGCGCTCGCTTAATTTCTAAGGAATGAGAGCCGTCTGAGAGAGACCTATCCCTCAAGGAGCAATATGACTCCGTTATTCAAGAGTATTTGGACTTAGGCCACATGCGGCAAGTCAGTCCGAGCGAAACAAGGACCAATTTCTATTTGCCTCACCATGCAGTTTTCAAACCCGACAGCACCACCACAAAGGTATGCGTCGTGTTTAACGCTTCCATGATGATGTCCTTCATCCGGGGCCTATTCTGCAGTCCGACTTGACCGTTCAAATTCTTGAGTTTCGTTTCTTTCGATATGTTTTCAATGCTGACATAACTAAAATGTATCGACAGATACTTGTCCATCCAGAACACACCCCTTTCCAGAGAATTCTTTTTCGCGATAATCACGAAAATCTCTGTGACTATGAGTTAAACACAGTCACTTTTGGTGTCAATTGCGCTCCATTTCTTGCCATTCGGGTCTTACAGCAGCTCGCTGTAGATGTAAAGACCGAATATCCGCTTGCAAGTGACATAATAGACAATTACATGTATGTCGATGATGTTCTGGCCGGAGCCCATTCCAAGCAACAAGCCGTAGTAGCCATTTCGGAACTACGATCCGCTCTCGAAAGCGCTGGGTTTCCTATCCGGAAATGGACATCGAATTCGAAAGAAGTTTTGAGTGACATCCCAAAGGATCACCTATTGTGCGAAGATTTCTTGGAAATTGAGGATGCGAGTACAGCGAAGACTTTAGGTATCCGTTGGCAAGCCACCACAGATGAATTCTTTTTTACTCCAGCTCCTCTACCTTCAAAGGAGAGTTTCACTAAGCGAGAAGTCCTTTCTCAGACAGCGAAGCTGTTTGATCCCGCTGGATGGCTTGCACCTTTCATTGTTCGTGCCAAAATCTTTATTCAAGAGATTTGGCTCCAAGATCTCGGATGGGATGAATCATTGCCTACCGATCTTGTCCAAAAATGGCAGAATTTCCTCCAAACGTATCCAGATGTCAGTGGAATTCAAATTCCGAGATGGATCACCTTCCATGATCGATCCAAGCTTGAATTTCATGGGTTTTGTGACGCGTCGCAGCGTGCTTATGGCGCCGCTTTGTACGCTCGTGTTGAGGATCACAATGGTGTGTCGGTGTTCCTTGTCACTGCCAAAACTAGAGTGGCTCCAGTCAAAACCATATCCGTGCCTCGATTAGAACTGTGCGGAGCTGTACTTTTGTCAGTATTGGCGTCAGTACTGCTTCCACAGTTACCTGCCAATAAGTATGACACATATATTGGACAGATTCCACCATTGTGCTGGTATGGTTGGGCAAACCTCCTTGCAACTGGACCACGTTTGTGGCTAACAGAGTGGCAAAAATCACGCAGTCCGTTGACATCAGATCAACAGTACCTTGTGGTGGAAGGGCCCAGAGCGGTTGTCTCAGCCCAGAGACCAGTGGCCAACTCCAGTCGAAATCGCGAATGACACCACTGTCGAACAACGTGCAGTCAAATGCAATATGACACAGAAGCCCGCATCTTTCGATTTCCTTGATCGCTTTTCTAGTTTCCATAGAGCACTCCGAGTCATGGCCTTCATCCTCAGGTTCATTCGGCGCAGCAGGGGAAAAGCGGTTTCCTTCCCAAATGAGCTTAGCAGCAAGGAATTGAGCGACTCCCAAGAAAGGCTGACAATCCTCACGCAGCAATCAGGGTATTCCCAAGAACACTGCTTTCTTCTCCAAAAGAAGCGGATTCCAAGGTCAAGCAGCATCTTAAACCTGAATCCATATCTTGACCAAAAGGGAGTTATTAGAGCATGTGGAAGACTGGGTCATTAAGAAGCTCTGACATACGACGAGCGCCATCCGATTCTCCTTCCATATGAAGTCAGATTTTCGCGCCTTTTGGTGCAATTTACCCATCGTATATCGCTTCATGGTGGGAACCAACTAACCATGCGCCTTGTCCGGTCCAAATACTGGATTCCAAAGCTCAAGAACCTAATCAAATCCGTGATTAGCGTCTGTAAGGTTTGCGTGATTCACCGCAAAAAACTCCAATCCAAACTTATGGGAGACCTGCCCGTTGATAGAGCCACTTTCTCCAGGCCATTCACTCACACGGGTATGGATTTCGCGGGCCTCTTTGACATACAAAATTATACAGGCAGGGCCTGCCTTATAACTAAGGGGTACGTGTGCGTTTTTGTATGTTTTAGTACAAGAGCGATCCATCTTGAAGCTACCAGTGATTTAACGTCCGAAAAGTTTCTTGCGGCCTTCTCAAGATTTGCATCCCGACGCGGTTGCCCACGTCACTTATACTCCGACTTTGTTGGAGCTTCAAGAATAATGTCACGAGATTCCGTAGAAGTCTCCAAAACCGCCATCTTGGCAAACTACACCCAAACCGGCCTATCCCAGCACTTTAATCCGCCGAGTGCACCGCACATGGGAGGACTCTGGGAAGCAGGGGTTAAAAGCTTCAAGGCCCTGTTCTACAAATCCACGTCGGCCACAAAGTACACGTTTGAAGAACTCTCTACGCTCTTATGCAAGGTTGAACCGTGTCTTAATTCCAGGCCCATCTCACCTGTGTCAGAGGATCCTAACGATCTTCTAGCGCTTACCCCTGGTCATTTCCTCACGGGTGGCCCTCTTCTTTCTTTATCCGAGCCAGAAATCGACGAATCGGCATCGTCTATCATTAACCGATGGCAACGTTTGAAGGCGTTAAATCAGCAATTTTGCAAACGCTGGAAAGAAGAATATCTAATAGAGCTCCACAAGCGGAACAAATGGCAGTTCCCGACACGGGATCTTCAAATTGCCGACATGGTTATCATAAAGGAAGATAATCTCCCCACCAAAGAGTGGCGGCTAGGTCGTGTCAGGCTCACCTATCCTGGTTCGGACAATAAAGTCCGAGTGGTGGACGTCCTCACCAGTCAAGGAGTTGTAAAGCGACCAGCTGCTAAATTACTCCTACTCCCGATGGACACATCCGTTCCCAGCTCCTAACGCGTTTCCTCGTATTCCCCATCTGTGTCTAGCGTCCATGGTGAGAATTCGAGTACATTTTCTCTTTCTTATCTTTTTTTCCTCATTACACAGAATGGCACCAAGAAAGGCACATATGTTGGAGTCACGGCGGGCACGTGGGGTGCAATCCTTTCGCTGCCGTGTTTGCAGTGGAATCCATCCACTGCGAAAATGCAAAAGATTTCTGCGGCTGTCGGGCGACAAACGGCTTCGGGCCGTGCTCATAAACAAATATTGAGCAAACTGTTTAGCCCATCATCATTCCGGAGACACGTGCAGGAGCAAAGACAAATGTCGGAAGTGCAAGGGGGACCATCACACGCTGCTCCACCTTTCCGAGTCACCCCGACCAGCGGCATCCATTCCCAGTACCCCATCCGCAATCCAGCGTTGCTTGTCAGTATCCAGGGAGCGAATCGCCACACCAACGGAGAGCCCCAGCCGGCGATGTCAACGTCGTTGGTATCGCTGCTAGAGTTCAAATGGATCACGCTCCTGCCCACCGTCTCCCTCTTTCTTAACAACGGAACGACATCGTTCGAGCTGGCCGCGCTCGTGGACCCGTGTAGTCCGATAAGCCGCATCGGCGCTTCACTGGCAAAATGCTTTGATCTTTCCGTCACCAGCGTCGGTGCGGATGAGGCCTGCACGGTGTTCCTCCTCAACAAAGCAGCCACCTTCATGAGGGAGGAGGTCTTAAATGTAGAAAAGGGCGCCGACATGTTAACGCCAGCTAAAACGATCCCAAAGAGCGTCCAGGCACACTTCGCCGACATTGTGCCATCTGACGTAACTTGGTTTCGTCCAAAGCCTGTGTCCCTGGTGCTAGGAGCTGACCTATACCAGGAGCTCTTAGTACCAGGACTCATTCCCGGCCAGAGTGGCCTTCCGGTGGCACAAAAAACCATATTTGGTTGGATGCTCTCGGGATCGTGTCCGGCTTAATTCCAGCGTTCATCCCGGCATAATTTCCGATCCCCCTTCCGTCTCAATTTTGCAATCCTTGCAAAGGGGGGAGTATGTTTATGCCAAACAGCTGAATTTCCGCTAACTGCGCAGCACTGCTGCCGCGGCTAGAAAACTCACCACAAGCCGAGCCTTCTAGCCGATGGCACCCTGCCTTCGCTTTTGCTTAAGCGGCTGTGGTTAGTTGCGATTTACAAGTGTCACACAGAGGTCAAGTATTAAATAAAGTTGTGAATTTAATATTAAAAACCTCATGTGTTTTCAATCGACTAATACAAAGAAGCTATTCTTAATCTACTGCGACATGTAGAGGGGCTGTTCATATATAAAAGAGTTTGTCCTGACTGACGTGGTTGCCAAATTCTACACGAAAAGAGCTAGAAGGCTGAAATTTTCACATAATATTCCATGCAGGTAGTAAGTGAGCACTGAGAAAGTAATTTTAATTTGCACAACTCCTTCGAGTACCTCCCATACATTTTAGAGCACTTTGACCCATTCCAAAAACAAAACACATTACCCATTCCACTACTGCCGCCTTTTTGTCGCACAAGCTGAGGGTTTGATCGCGAGCGAGAATACACAAACAAAACAAATGCGCAGTGACGCCTTCGCGTCGCACAAGCAAAGTCATAAAAAAAGGTTCGTACACTTGCAAAAAAGAAATGGGTTTCCGTTTTTTAATGAATAAGTGCATACACAATTAAGTGAACAATGCGCATGAAAATAATTTTCATAATTGTATGTACATGTATCTGGTACCGATGAACTAGAGAGATGGTTCTGAGGTGGGCAAGCTGAGGCCACCAGACGGGTCGCAGGTTGCGGATAGCGCAAGGCCTCTAGTAGAGGTTAGCTGTGAATAGCGACTTGTCGTGAATAAGCAGTCCCGGACAACAGCGGGTACCACACCGTTGTGGGACCGACAAGGCGCCTGTCCGACCGCCTTCAATAAGTAGTCTCACACACTCCCTTCCACTACATATTTTCCTACCCAAGTCCTATCCCCCTCATCTCTCACAGGGCAGTGGTGTCGTCCTGAGGCAAGGGTGCCACTTCACCCCCCTAAGCCAGAGCGTCATGTGGTCCGTGCTCATTGGCTGGTTTGCAGTCAGGGGTAACCGACTGTATTTGAACGGAGCCTCACCGATACCTGGCCACCTCGGTGAGTATACTTGGCCCCGGCGTGTTACTGGGGGCTATGACACGCCGGTACTACTTTCCCCTACACTCGTGGGACTTAACACATGGATAAAAAATTTTTAAATAATATGCGGGGCTTAACCGCAACAGAGACAGCAGAGCGGATGGAAGAGGCGGCTCTGGACAAAGGCGGCAGGCTGACGCCGCGCAGGGGCCAAGCCCCTCACTCCAAGAGCACTGCTCTGCCGAAGGGCTCGTCCCCGAAGCCGAGTACCTCGAAGAGTGCAGAGACTCTCAAGTCTCAAGTGGCAGTCAAGCTGGTCGCCACACGTACGGACGTAGGTGGTGGGGCTGCAGTGCCCGGCACTGCACCGGTGGCTGCCCTGCGGGCTAACGTAGCTAGCGGGGGAGACGCCGCAACACTCTCCTCTGTTCCACAGGGGAGGCTGCAGCAGAGGAAGAAGCCGCCTCTACCGGCACCAGGCCAGCCTGGTGGCTCTGGCGACCCGCTAAGGCAGGGCCTCAGCGGAGCCGGTCGCAAGTGATACCTTCGGTACCTCGAGCGTGGCTTGAAGCCGGAAGAGGCACGTAAGAGAGCACTGGAGCACCGGGCACCGACCGCGTCTCCAGTGGAGCGAACCGAGGCGGGGAGGAAGCGACAACTCCACCATACGTCGCCAACCGAACTCCCCACTGACCACAAGAGGTCGAAGGGTAGAGGCTACACGGCTCCGGAGGGCCAAGGAACCTCAAGTGGTTCGAAGCGACCGAAGGCGGCCACATATGCCAGTGTAGCCAAGGGTACCAACCTTGCTATACTGGCTCGTGACTTCCCGAGGAAGCGGCTGACCAAGGAGGAGCTGTCGGCGGTGGAGTTAGCCCTAGTCGACGAGATGAGGAAGGGCTGGACTGCCAGCCTTAACTTCAATGACATACAATTCCGGGATGGTCTAGTCCTAGTGGACTGCCTGGATGAGAATGCCAGAAAGTGGCTGGAGCTGAAGGTGCCCAGCATCAGTGCAGCAGTGGGTGTGGAACAGAGAACTGCATGAGTGCACTGCAACTACAAGTGCACCCAGTAAACACCATGGTGTTTTTGTCACCCTGGTGTCTTAAGACACAGTAAAGACGGGTGAGAGCACACACTCAGCAATAAATGTCGGGTGTGTAGACTCACCCGGGTATCTGTAGGTACCGTATACTTTTTGCATGTGTGCATGAGTGCGAGTAAAGCAAAAAACACTAGCGTGAAGGGGTGGGTGTGAGAGTGAACACGGAATCGAGTGATAGAATGTTCTCGGCGACATTTGTTTTGTGTTGTCTTGTGTGCGTCCTTTGCTTGTTTTTTTTTTTAAAGTAGCTATAACAAAATAGTAAAAATAATTGACATGCTATAAATTGCGGTTATTATTTTATTTTTGAGTATTTATGTATGTATTAAATAAACTAAGGTTAAGGAACTTAAAACTTATACATATAACTAACAATAAACTTATAGTAAAAATTATCATATTAAGCTTAATCTATTAAATTTTTATAAAAAGAATGTAAAAAAAGTAGGGAATCTACAGATTTTGGTCCCAATCTATTTCTTTTTTATGTTATGATATTTCCTGCCAAAGAAAAAACTCGTTTTGCTGCTGCACTACTTGCAGGTATTGATGCATATGAAGCCAAAACACCCTTTTTTGACAAAAATATAACTGAATCACCATGGTGTCAAGTAAAACACCATGGTGTTTTACTTGTGTTTTGCGTACCCGAACCTTTTTTGCATGGATGCCTGTTTTTACTTGTTGCCTGCTGCTACATTCTGTTATGAGTGTAGGTACGTAGGCGCCCGTCATCGGAAAAAAACCCGGGTGAATGAGTGCGCGATGTGCAGGCCACTCGCAACACCCGCTATTTTTTGTGTGTGTGCGCATTGCTACTTTGTTTTGAGGGTGAAGTGTGCCACCGGCACTCATAATTTTATGGGTGTACGTAAGATGCCGAAAAGTGACACCCGTGCAGTTCACTGGTGTGGAACTCCGCACATGCCCACAAGACGAGGTCCCTGAGACGAATATCGTCACCCTATACCTGCCACGCACGGCTGGGGAGACGGTGGAGAATTCCCTTGGCCTGCTCATTAAGCAGAACAAAGGTCTTCTCACCGAGACGTGGCGCGTGCTCAGGTGCCTAGAGACCAAGGACGGCAAGGTGCTGACGCTTGGTTTGGAGGACGAAGCTCTCACATTCCTCAAGAGCAGGGAAATGATGGTGAGCTTCAGGTTTGGTCAGCTGAGGTGCCGGCTGCATAAGAAGCAAGCCACTACAGTGACGGCTGCGATGGAGCGAGCAGACGACGTGCCTGGCACTTCTTCTGCTGTAGCCGAGGCAGCACCCACCTGCCCTATCGAAGAGGCAGCAGCAGCCGAAGCCATCGCGGTCTGGGAAGCCGAGCTTGACTCGGACCTGTCGCGGCTTCGCGTGGGAAGCGAGGTAGACCTCCTGAGCGATGAGCAGCCGTCCGAGGATGAGCAGACACCCACCGGGACGCTGTCAGAAACATATCTGACGCTCTCGGAGGGGGAACCGGAGCTCTAATGGTGACCACGAGCGTGGCACAGATCAACCTGCATCACGCGAGGGCAGCTTCGGCTGTCATCAGCAGGTTGATCTCTAGGTCTGACCTGGGGCTGGTGCTCATCCAGGAGCCATGGGTTGTCAGAGGCAGAATCTGCGGACTAAACCATGTAAGTACGCAACTAGTTGCAGATATGAGGGAGACATCGCCAAGAGCGTGCATCTTGGTGCGAAAGAACACTAACTTTCTTTGTCTCTCCAAATTTCTCAGCAGGGATCTTGTAGCAGTGCTAATCACTGGAGAGTTTGGAAGTATGGTGGTGGCGTCAGCCTACTTCCCGGGAGATACGTCGGAAGAGCCCCCAACAGAGGTCCAAGATCTGGTGGGACACTGCAGCAGCAATAGACTCCCCTTGCTGCTGGGATGCGACGCAAACGCGCATAGTGTGGCGTGGGGCAGCACGAACAACAATAGTAGAGGTGAGTGCTTACTTGATTATCTTGTAGCTAGTGACTTATCGGTGTTTAATGTGGGGGCTGAACCTACCTTTATCACCAAAATAAGAGCCGAAGTGATTGATATCACTTTCGGAAACGGGGGGGCCTCTGAGCTGGTAAACAATTGGACGGTCTCTACAGAACCGTCAATGTCGGATCACAGGATCATCCTCTTCGACATTAGCAGAAATTTCAGGTTTAGTAAGGTCATCAGAAATCCTCTGAGGACAGATTGGTTGCTCTACCAGTCCTGCCTAGGATTAAATCTGAGCAGACTAAACCATTGTAAGAGGGTCTCGTCCCATGAAGAGCTAGAGCAACTCTCAGCAGAGGTTGGTGAGACGATTTTGAATGCCTATCATTCTAGTTGTCCAGCCAAACCCATAGTGTCCAACAGGGATAACCCTTGGTGGAATAAAAAGTTAGGAATGCTTCGAGCAGAAGTTAGGAAGCTGTTTAACACAGCCAAAAGGAATAGTGACAGATGGGACTTGTACACCAAGAAGCTAACAGAATATAACAAGGAAATCCGGTACAGTAAGCGAGCTCACTTCCGGAGCTTTTGCTCTAACCTAGAGCAGGTCACACCAGCTGTAAGGGTCTTTAAGGCGATTTCGAAAGGCAAAGTACTGTCCGAAATCTGCTTAAAGAAGCCGAATGGTTCCTTCACGGAAAATGAGGTTGAGAAGGCAGAACTTCTCCTGCAAACTCACTTTCCACTTTGTAGAACCATCACCAACGCTGATAGCTGTTACGAAACGGTCCCCTACAGAAGACCGGACTGGAGCCTGGCTGCAGCCATAGTAACAGAGCAGAAGATCAGGTGGGCCATTGGAACGCTTAGTCCCTACAAGGCCCCAGGTACGGACGGTATCCTTCCCGTCCATCTTCAGAAAGGGTTGGAACACCTAATGGTGTTCCTCATTCGTATCTTCCGGGGAAGCCTAGCTATGGGCTACATACCTAGGACATGGAGGACGGCCAGAGTGATTTTTATCCCGAAGGTGGGGAAAAAAGACCCCTTTCACCCCAAATCCTTCAGGCCAATCAGCCTTACATCCTTCCTCCTAAAAACCCTCGAAAAGTTAGTTGACAATCACATTAGGTCCTCGCACCTAGTGTCCAGTCCCTTGCATGATCATCAGCATGCCTATAGAGTAGGTAAGTCGACAGAATCGGCTCTCCTAGACCTGGTAAACAGCCTCCAATGCTCAGTGAAGGCCAAAGATGTTGCTCTTTGTGCCTTCATGGACATAGAGGGTGCTTTCGACAACACAGCACATGACGTTGTGGGTAGGGCGCTTCGGGGAAAAGGGGTTGAGGCAGGACTTACTTAGAATAGCGGAAGTCACTGTCAACAATTTGACGGTCAGTGCCCAAACCACCAGAGGTTGTCCACAGGGGGGTGTCCTATCACCTCTCCTCTGGAGTCTCGTGGTGGACGAGCTACTTGTTAGACTTACAGATAATGGATTTGAATGCCAAGGCTATGCCGATGACATTACCATTGTCTGTAAAGGCAAATTTGTGAACACGCTGTGTGATAGGATTACACTGGGTCTTAGTCTTTGTATAGACTGGTGCAGGGACGTGGGGCTGAACATCAATCCAGCTAAAACCACAATTGTTGCGTTCACCAATCGTTACAAGCTAAAATCCATAAGACCCATTTCCATTGGGGGCACGGTAATCCCAATCTCCTCGGAGATTAAGTATCTGGGGATAATCTTAGACAAGAGGCTACTTTGGAAACAGCATGTTGAGCATGCGGTACGCAAGGCAACACTGGCTCTTATGAGCTGTAGATCACTCGCAGGGAAAAATTGGGGAGTGTCCCCAAAAATCCTTCTGTGGATGTACACAGCAATGGTGAGGCCCATAGCAAGCTACGGTGCTGTGGTCTGGGCAGGATGTGTAGACCTTGATGTCACCAAACGGCAACTGGGCAAGCTCCAGAGACTTGCCTGCACGTGCATCTCGGGCGCAATGCGTACGTGCCCGTCCTCAGCATTGGACGTATTGCTGGGACTTCCGCCATTGCATGTTTACATCAAACACTGTTCGAACAGGTCAATTATGAGAGTGGCAGGAGCGAACGCAATCGCTTCTGTCCCTAGTGCAACTGGCACACTGTTGGCCTATCCGCAAGATACGCAGTTGGCCCTTTTTAGTTTCGAGAAGCTGTTTAAAACAGAGCTCAGCAATAAAGCAGAGTGGACTAGTCTGTCGAACACCTATAATGTGAAACCACATGCTATTAGATGGTACTCGGACGGTTCACTCACAGATGAGGGTGCTGGAGCTGGAATCTGCGGACCCCGGCTCAAACACCATGAACCACTCGGTAAATTCGCCAGCATATTCCAAGCGGAAGTGCATGCGATTGAAAGATGTGCCTCCCTCAACATCGAGAGGGGCTACGCTCATAGAGACATAGCCATTTTCTCTGACAGCCAAGCAGCGATCAAAGCACTCAGTGCCTACAAGATCGTCTCCAAGCTGGTTTGGCAATGTATAGAAACACTCAATAGATTGGGCTGTAATAACACAGTCACCATCTACTGGGTACCAGGACATGCGGGTATTCCCGGCAATGAAGTTGCCGATATCATGGCCAGGAGGGGAGCTAGCACTCCTTTCCTCGGCCCCGAACCTTTCTGTGGGCTAGGACCAGGGATTATTAGTCAGAGCAATCGCATCGATCTGCACAACGCTTGCGAGGATGCTTGGCGTTCTTCACAGGGGGCAAGACAGAGCAAGCGACTGCTAGGTAGTTACAACAAGAAGAGAACGGAGGACTGTCTGAAGCTGAGCAAAGGATCTCTTCGGATAGTCACGGGCTTCTTGACTGGGCACTGCAGACTGCGCAAGCATCTGCACAATCTCAAGTTAGGAGCGGACAGTCTTTGCAGAATGTGTCTGGAGGGGGATGAAACTCCTGAGCACCTGCTTGAGGAATGTCCCGCCATTAGCTGACTGAGGCTTTCTCTTCTGGGGAGCCTCTTTCTGTCCACAGAGAAGATGAGGGCTCTCCGACCAAGCCACATCGTCGCGTTCCTGCGATCGATTGGGCTGTTCGAGGAGCTGTAACTCACAAACAGTAAGAGGGCACAATAGATCCTAGTGGTCGCAGTGCACGTACCTCATGCAATAATAATAATGTACATGTATCACTTCGCACAGTGCACATTGTTTTTCTTTCAGATTTGTGTGCCTTTGACAATTGTTTTACGAGTAGCGTTTGTTGTTGTTGTTAGTGTTGTTGTTGGGCCCGCACTGCTACTTTTTGTCGGTGTCATAGGACGCAACCGACTGCGATTCACTCGATGCCAGTATTAAAACCGCTAAAAAGAGGACTGATTGTAAAGGGGTACGGATGCGGCAGGGGTGTACGCTGCATCAAAGATTTTTTGATACAGATGGGGATGCCACCAGCAAATTTGGTGACTCTAGCTCAAAGTTTGAAAAAGTTGGGGAAGGGGGGTAGGCGTGGCTCCAAGATATCTTTGGGGGTCACTTCCAGTTATTTTCCTACTCAATTTGGAGACTCTAGCTCAAACACTATGAAAGATACACGCATTCCCGTTTTTAACGAAAAGTTGGGTCGGCTGAGGTGGGCAAGGGCGGTATGGTTGCGCGTGGCATCCAAATGATGCAATTTTTTGAGGATCGTCATCACCTATCTTAGCGCAAAATTTGGTGGCTGTAGCTCAAAAAACTGGGAGATATAGTCGTTTCTAATTTCAACCTGCGGGGGGCCTGGGGGCGGAATGGGTGGGCGTGGCACCACAATTTTTGATGCAATTTTGTTGGGGATGCCATTAGCTATCTTTCTACCACATTTGGTAACTCTAACTAAAAAGGTGTACGGAATAGGTAGATTTATCGATTTTGAGTTATCGAATTTATCGATTTGCCAGCCCCCCAGTTATCGTAGAGCCCCAATCTTGACACTTTATCTGTCCCGGCCACGGCGAAGCAAGACGCGCCGATTAAAAGAACGGGACTTGTGTTCGCTAAGCAGGCGTTTCGAGCTGCTAGCGACGCAGCGAATGTGAAGGTAAAACGTGAGCACCGATCACATAACGGAAGAGTGAACGGGTCAACGAACGGAGTACAGCACGCGCCAAATGAACAAAAGTGAAATTTGTTTTGGGCGTACCTGCAAGTTGTCGAACAGTGGGACAAGATTATTGAAAAGTGAAATTCGTGTGGTTTGTTAAAAAGGTTAAAAGTTTTTACAAACATAAAGTGGGACAAGTGTGTTAGTGGTAAAAGTTTTCAAAAATTGGAAGAAATAATAATAAATAAACAATAATTAATTAATATTAATCAAATAAAAATTAATAATAATAAAAAATAAAAATAAATAATAAAGTAAAAAGTTTATCAATAATAGAAAAAAATTGGTAATAAATAAAAAAAAAAAATAATAAAATGAGCGGCATATAAAGTTAGTGCAAACAAAAGAATTAAATCAAATCAGCAATGAGCGACCCCAGTGGGAAGGATGGCGGCAACCGACGTGGCATGTGTACCGGCTATTTGGAGGATGGCGGTCAGAGGAACTACGTGATTGTCCCAGAACAGGTCTGTAGATGGGGTATTAATCCGCTCACTTTCGTGGAGATAATTGAGGAGCGGGCCATAGTATACGGTATCAGCTTTGACCGCTTGCCTAGGGTGATATGCGTGGCGCTGACAGATTTGGCAGATGGGTGGTACACAACGAGTAGCTTTGGGACGCGACGTGGGTTGCGTTTAAGAAAGAATTTTTGGAATTTTTCTTACCGCCAGGGTATTTTGACAAATTGGAGGATGAGATAAGGGCCCGCCGGCAACGTGCTGACGAGGGGTATAAAACATACTTGTTCGAACTGAAGGCACTTATGCACTGAGCTGTGTATAGATCGGACCAGGAGCTATATAAGGTGTACGAGAATTTTGCGCGGGATTACCGATTGTACATTCGGAGAAAGAATTTCTCGACGTTGGCACAACTGACTCAACTAGCCGCGGAATTTGAAAGTATTCCAGGTCAGAGCCGCGAGGACAAAGGGACATTCTGCAGGCAGTGACACCTTAAGGGTGAGCAGCGGGGAAAGTTACGAAATGCGTAGAAACGAGCAGCGGCGTCCGCCGAGTGTTAAGAATGATCGCGTTGTCGCAACTGTAAGGGTCAGGGGATGACCAGAAGTTGGGCTAATGTTATATTTTCAGGAAAGGTGGAGCCGACGAAGGAGAAGAAGTGTGGAGCAGACGGCCCAGGGGGCGCGCAACGAAGGGATGTCCTGGGGTTACCCCGTAGCGCAAACGTCATGTCCGCCAGGCGAGAGGCCAATCAGGACGCAGTTACAGTCGTCAAGCAGCCATCGACCACAAAGTTCTCCAAGGTCACCACGAAGCAGGAGCAACTGGAGGATGTCCTGGGGACAACTCAGCTGGAAAGCACCGTGGGAATCGTGCGAGAAACGAAACTGGATAGGATGCTGGGCATCAAAGAACAGATGTTGAGTCGGGAGAACGGCAGTAGGCCAAGGCAGCAGGAGGATGTCCCGGGGACACCTAAGCTGAAGGACGCCGTGGGAACCGAGCAAAAATTGTATATGGTGCAGGGCACCAAAGAATCGTTGCTGAGTCGTTGGGAGGATGCAGGTGAGGATGCACCCGCCCCTGCGAACCAGAGCACAGCAGCAAGTCACAGTCCAAAGAACGGTCAGAGCAACGGGGATCAGCGTTCTGCAGGTAATGCCAAAGTATATGAGGGCACGTATCCAGCAGCAGAAGCATCACGTACAAAGGACCTGAAGTCAAGCACGCAAACGGAAAGTGTTGCTGAGGAACGACTGGAATATCCAATGAACCGTAAGCCAAGGATGAAGATGTTATTGAAAGCGGAGTCAGCTTTCTCCTATGGTAGCAATGGCGCGTCCTACACAGCGATACACGGAAGAGTAAGCAACGAGGACAAGCCTTTAAAGCAGAGGTACTATCGGGCCCAGGTTTTCACTCGGAGCAGCGACCACGGGATACCCGTTGGGACCACCCCCGGAACCAGAAAAAGGAGAGGGAGGTATCACCACCTGCCCTTCGGCGTGCAATGTATGCGCACCAAGACATACAGTGGACAAGGCGAACAGTGCGGTGGCTCTGATGACCCCCACAAGTTTTCAGAGAGGAACACAAATCGAGAAGTATGCCCCACCACCGACAAGAAGCTGGGCCTAGCGAGAGTCGTTTTTTTCTTTCTAATGAGCGAAGAATGGAGCCAGCAAACAAGTTACAAAAGTTTGCAAACAAGTACAAAATTTCCTATCCACAGAAAATGGAAGACACAAAGACGAACGAGAGTTCTCATGTACGCTCCGACGAGGTGGTGGTTGAGGAGACAACCGAGGTGGTAGAACACCCTACAGCAAGGGTCACTACGCACGTGAACCCCAAGGCGTCGGTAGAAACCGAAGACGAGGAGCATATAACGCGTATCATGGAGGCGGTTTTGGAGGAGGGTGAATCCCCACCGCGCAGCCCGAAAAGACGCAATAAGTTGAAACCCGAGTCGTGGACGTGCTACCCAGACAGCGCAATCTTGACGCCAGAGGCCGTCGAGAAGATCCAGGAAGCGAACAGGAATAGCACAGGACGAAGACGAGATTATTTTACGCCATGGGTTGGCGGCAAGGTGTACGCAGTGACCCCACATCGCGTTGGTTGGGTCACAGTCTCGAAGAAAGGGGGGGTGTGAAGTAGGCCAATGGCAGGCCTCCCTCACATTAGTATAGTCTATATATATAAAAGAGTTCGTCCGCGTTAAAATGGATAGGCCACAGCCTTAACGAAAAGAGCTAGAAGGCTGAAATTTTCACACAATTTTTTATGCAGGTATTCTGTTTGTCCTAAGAAAGGAATTTTATTTTGGACAACTCGTTCGAGTACCTCCCATATATTTTGGAGCACTTTTACCCACTCCAAAAACAAAACAAATTACCCATTCCACTACTGCCGCCTGTTTGTCGCACAAGCTGAGAGTTTGATCGCGAGCGAGAATACAAAAACAAAACAAATGCGCAGTGACGCCTTCGCGTCGCACAATCAAAGTCATAAAAAAAAGGTTCATACACTCGCAAAAAAGAAACGGATTTTCGCTTCTTAATGAATAAGTGCATACACAATTAAGTAAACAATTCGCTTGAAAATAATTTTCAATATTTTATGTACATGTATCTTTTCGCACAGTGCACATTGTTTTTTTTTTTCAAATTTGTGTGTATTAT